>JAJPUD010030243.1:0-13301 GCA_023553655.1 Myrmecobius fasciatus
CCATATTTCATATCCCTCTCTCTGGGTGTATATGGTTTTCTTCAGTGAACAATTGGAACTGGTTTGAGACAATTCTTTGTTGCAGAGAGCCATGTCCATCAGAATTGATCATCCTGTAATACTGTTGTAGCTGTATATGATGATCTCCTGGTTCTGCTCGTTTCACTCAGCATCAGTTCATGCAAGTCCCTCCAGGCTCTCTGAAATCATCCTGCTGGTCGTTTCTTACAGAACAATAATATTCCATAACATTCATATACCATAATTTATTCAGCCACTCTCCAATTGATGGGCATCCCTTCAGTTTCCAGTTTCTAGCCACTACAAAAAGGGCTGCCACAAACATTCTTGCACATGTGGGTCCCTTTCCCTCCTCTAAGATCTCTTTGGGATATAGGCCCAGTAGAAACACTGCTGGGTAAACTGGCTAGATATTAACTGAGAGACACTGTGATATAGGGGATAGAGTCAGGCAGATCTGGGCTCAACTCCTATGCCTAGCACTTAATAGTGGTGTGGTCTTGGATAGTCATTTCTGGTGTCCACTTAAGGTTCCTTTCCATTGATTTCATGATTTTTATGCCCAGTCCTTTACCAGGACTAGTGAGTTTTAGCTGAACCCTGAAATTCTATCTGTGATCTGTGATTTCCTTGTGTACTCTGCATCAAAATTAGCACTTAACATTTTTAGTTAAACATCAAAGAAGTTCTACTGTGCTAAAAGGAAAAAAAATTAACTATTAAAATAAAAGTTCATGTTCCTATAGATTTCTATCCAACTAGTCAGAACTTTGAGAAAAGTTAAATGGAAAGATCATATAAGTTAATGCTTGTTTCTGATCAAAGAATTTTAGAGTTGGAAGGAATCATCAAGATGAGATTTTTTTCCCCTTATTTTTGAAAAACATACTGTAATTTATCACACAGTAGAACAATTATACAATGAAAACCAGAGTTCTCAAAGAAGAATCCATTAATACTTACTGTGCAGTGCTATCTCCAATCCAAATGAATCAGTGTAATTCAAATAAAAATGGAACATTCTGAAGGCTCACTAATTCAAGTGCTTTATAATGTATCTTACTAAGTACTTTAACAATTAGAAATTAGTCAGCACTGTTTGTTAGAAATTCTGTTTCCTTTCTTTCATGCCATCTGGTTCAAGATGAAGTTAAAAGGGGACAGGGGAAGACATTTGCTGAGAGGTAATACTATTTAACAATCAGAAAATGGATCACTTTCCTATGATCTAAAACAATGAGTATCTTGACCTTCTTGATCTACTTTTGGGGGAAAGTATCTACACTGACTTAATGAGTCTTTTCCTGAACTATCCACACTGAGGCAGTTAGCAAGTAATATAAAAATGCACTCATTCCAACTGAAGAAGACAGGATATGACAGAGTGAGAATGACCTAGTCTCATAATGACCCTGCTGCCAGGCCGCTTTCTTCTTAGTTACCATATCTCTCCCATTTGTGGAAAGTGGGCAGGAGCAACTAAGGTAATATACCAGAGTTATTACTTGTTCTGTCGTGACCTATTTGAATTCTCTAGGCCTTAGTTTTCTCATCTGTAAAATGAGGGAATCAGAAGTGTATTGTTTATATATTTGACAACCCTTAAAAAGAAAAAGAATAGTTATGATGTCAACAGGCATATTGATGTTCAAATAACTATCCATAGTTACTTGAACTATCCTCTCAGCTTCAGAATGTCTCAATATTTCAATTTATTGGGGCAGCTAGGTGGCACAGTGGATAGAGCAGCAGCCCGGAAGTCAGGAAGACCCGAGTTCACATCTGATCTCAGACACTTAACATTCCCTAGCTGTGTAACTCTGGGCAAGTCACTTAACCTCAATTGCCTTAGCAAAAAGCAATTTCAATTTATTTGGAAGGGACACAAACTTGTGAATAAAAAAACTTAAAGACACTTCTAAAGCAACATATGTATCATAAATGTTATACAAGTGAATGAAATAATCAAATGCTTAGGGAACACAGTAAAAGAGTAAACAGAATCCTACTGAAGCCTTAGGATAAACACAACTGAATATGTTTGATAGATGTCACTTCCTTAAGTAAGTCCAGAATAAGCCAAGTCAGTCTATTCTACCTTTTTTAAATATGGTGTGGACCATAACATGGAGAGCAAACCAGTATCCCAAATTCTGTATAGCTTCCGCCCAAGGAGTCACTGTCATACCTCTGTGAAAAAAGGAATAAAACTTTGACTGTTGTGGCAAAGGTTGGAAGAGGAGTACCAACTAATTTCCTGTTGACTGAGGTATCACCAGGAAGCTTCTGCTGTTGGAGACTCAGTATAGTTTACCTAAACCTTTCTCTGAAGTTTAAAGCCATCATAGTAAATACCAAGTCTTTTCAACAGTGTAACTAGAATAGTAAAGACAATTTAAAATTAAGAGTTAAAGTGCACTCTCAAAGCCTGTTAAATGGTGCAGACATCATCCCTGTTTTACTGATGTGAAAACTGAAGCTGAGAATAGTCAGTTGAATGCTCACAATCACACCATTTGGAGAGAACTGGGATGGCTAAAACTTGGAAATGTCATTGTTTAAAAAAAAAAAAAAGCCTCTGAAACTAACTTGTTTTGCTGTGATTAATCTGCCTCTTCCTAAAAGTCAAGTACAAGGAAGGAATGGAAAAGAAAAATTTCTGAGTAATTAAGATTTTAGTTGAGAACCATTTAAGATTTTATGCTACAAGAAAGAACATATCTATAAAAAGAGGTATTTCTTGCTAGTGTTCTTACTTTTCTATTCTGATTACATCAGAGACTCATAAAATTGGAGGAAACTTTTAAAGATCTACTCCACCCCCCATCCTATTAAATATTTTCTCTCCTCCCCTTCCCATCCAAAAAAAAATCTGATTTAAGAGAATAAAGATTTCTCTAGTTAAATGTGAGGCAAGTATTAGTCACTTTAACAAATGGAGAACTGAAAGCAGATGGCTTACCCAAGACTAGATAGCTCTCTAAATTCTTCTGTAATAAACTTTTATTTGTATCACTATTATTAGATTCTAAACTGCTTGAAGGCTGGGACTAGGTAATTTTTCATTTTTATAAATTTATAAATTACTTCATGAATTTTTAGACCACAGTATAAAAAATAATACTAATAGATCATTTACATAGTGTTTTAAAATTTTGCAAAGCAACTCTAGATGATCCTGTGAAGTACTATTGTTATTTTAATTCTGCAGATAAGATTTTTTATTTAATGTTTTTCCTGTTACATTCAAAACAAAAAAAGGGGAAATCTTTAGAATTGTTTTTAAAATATTTGAGTTCTAGGTTCTCTCCCTTATTCCCATCCACAATTAAGAAACCACATGTTACAAAACATTTCCATAAAAGTCAAGTTGTAAAAGAAAACATAGATCTCCCACTCTAATGAAAATAAAAACTCTCAAGAAAAATTAAGTTTAAAAAAAGAGGGGGCACAGAGAAAGAAATGTTTCAATTTGTATTCAGACCCCAAATCAGTAGGTATGAATAGGATTTTTCATCATAAGTCCTTCAGAGTAGTCATTGACGATTGTATTACTGAGATTAGCAAAGTCATTCATAGCTTCATCCCAGAACATTGCTATTACTTTGTATACAGTACATTTCACTCTCAAGGTCTCTCTTAAAAACTTTAGAACTGATTGTATGACATGGGAGATACTGGCACAGGACCACCCAGCATGGCATGCCGTCATCAGAGCAGGTACTGTGCTCTATGAGCAAAGCAGAACTGAATTAGCTTAGAAGAAATTTGAGATAATGCAGAATTAGAGAAGCCATCCCAAATGCTCATATGGACTATTTGTGATCCAACTGTGGCAGAGCATTCTTAGCTCTTACTGGTCTGCTAAGTCAAAGTTAGACACACTGTAATTCAACTCTAACAGTGATGTCATTTTGGTTGTCTTCAAAAATGAAGTATAGCAACAACCTATTAAAAGAACCACACAGAAAATAGTCTTTTATGGAGATTTTATTGGAAAACAAGTGTACAAGAAGAAAAAGTAGTATGTCTCTAGGAACATCAAGAGCACAATACCTCATAAATAATAGGCACATTTAATCAATATGTTGTCAAAGTAAATTGACATTTTACAAAGCACTTTCTCACTTTATAAGAGCCCTTTTGACAAATCAGAAAGCTAAATTAATGATATATCTTAGACAAGAATTAAAGTATTCTCATTTTGGGTGCAATATATTTTCTGCTTTAACCATTTTGCTTTTCTCTAAGCATTGTGTGTAACTGGGGCAGCAGAACATTAATAAGAGTACAAAGCTACAGACCTGGCCATTCACCAGGCAATGGTCTAGAGCCCAGCTTCTTAAACTGGTTTGTGACCCCTATATGGAATCTTGTAACTGAATGTGGGTGGTCATGAAATTATGATTTATCAAGTGAATGTTTGATTTGTACGCCTGTTTTATAAAGCAATGCATCCGGGTCATGTTAAGTCTATGTTACTCACTGGTTAATTACGACAACTGGCATAGTGAATAGAGAGCTGGTCCTAGAAGCAGGAAGTTATTCAGCCATTTCTGTTGTGTCTGACCCTTCATGACCTCATTTGGAGTTTTCTTAGCAGAGATACTGCTAAGTGGTTTGCCATGTCCTCAATTCATTTTACAAATGAGGCACTGAAGTAAACACACTTAAGTGACTTGTGTGGGATCACGGAGACAGAAAATGTCTGAGGCCAGATTTGAACTCAGAAAGAGGAGTTCCTACTGACTTTCTTCTATCCACTATACCACTTTGTTGCTCTAATGTCAGGAAGACCTGAATTCCAATCCAGTCTCAGACATTTACTGGGCAAGTCACTTAACCTCTGAATGCCTTAGTATCTTTAACTGTAAAAGGGTGACTTACTTCAGAGTTGTTCTAAGGCTAAAATCAGTTATTTGTAAAGTGCTTTGCAAATCTTAAAACACTATATTTACATTATTAGTTATAAGTCATATGATGCTTTTACCTATATCGCATTTATCCCTCACAAAGAACTTCAGTTATTGTCTCCATTTTACAGATGAGGAAACAAACAGTTTAAGCTGCAAGTTATCACAATCACGTTGTAACAAGTTCAGATAAAGCATAATATTTTCATCAGAAGCAGACCATTCACATCCAAAAAAAAAAAAAAAAAAACATCTCAGTTGATTCCCACACTACTTCCCCTCACTGCCTAGTTGTCCACTGGTTGGGATGCTCAACCAACTGCAAACTTCAGGATGCTTTAATGGTTCGGGTTTCCACAAAGCTTGTTAGCATATACAACCAATCCAGTTCACTCTCAGGATTTCTTATTAAAACTTCAGGTTTCCACAAAGACAATTTTTGAAGGTAATGTCCAAATTCAACTACCCTGGAAGTATCTCTGATACTGCTATAGAACTGTCAATTCTCTGCCCTTCTGTTTCCCCAGTCATGTTTTCTCAGAACTAGTGAACATCATTAGATAGACTATGCTTTTCATGTTGACTTCAAGCTAGTGAATGTGTTTCTCCATTCTCTTTGAGGAAAAACAGGACCCTGGTTTGTTGTAGGTTTGTTTGAAAGCAACATGAGGCCATTTTCATCAAATTCTCATTCTCTTCTAAGATTTCCTATGTTCACCATCTGATTGCTAAGATATTTTGAAATATGTTTTCGTTTCTTTTTCTTTAAAAGTACTCAAAGGAAGTTCTCCCAAATATTAAGACAGAGGTCCATACTGGGTATGTAATTTAAGAAGTTTGACAGACTGAAGACTGAATGAAGTCATTTTTTAGCCATGAAGTATTCTTGGGAATCATTTGCTAGAAGAATAGAAGGTGAATCTTCCATTAAATGAATCCATGGGTAGCAAGGTTAGCCAGAAAAAAAAAAATCCTGTTAACTCTCATAAATCTTCGCCTGATTTTATCCATTTTCTAATCAAAAATAAAGAAGACATGCTTTTGGAGCATCTATATCAGTCATTTTTCTCTACTCAAAGAAAGCTGTGCAATGCTGCCTGTCAAGATCCAGCTATGGCTGATTAAGACAAGCCCTCAGATGCTTCTCCTGGCATTCTGTGATTTACAGTGCCAGTCTGTAGTCAATAGTTTAAGTGTTTTTGTGTTTTCTTTGAAAAAATGAGGATTGAGTTGTTAGCTGATTGAATATTGATATCTGATATATTTCTTGGACAGTTATTTTTTGAATGACATAAATGACAAATTTCTTATCCCCAAGTGCTGTATTTTTTTTTAAAGTGTGAATTAAATTTATTTTGGAGGGGAGGATCCAAAAGTTTACAATAACTTGATACATTGAGGCTTTATTACTGATACATCAGTAATTTTTCTATCCTATCATGCTATCAGTAGTATTTCTCGACTTTCTTATAATATCCCATTGCCTAGGGAAAAGATAACCAAAGCATGGGAGTCACAGAGACTCCACAGAAGGACTCACAACAAGAATTGGCACAAGAATTCACTTTACTCCTTCCTACTCTCTTTTAGCAAACGGTTAAGATTCTACCAACAATATTCATCAGTTACTTCAATGAAGTTTAATACATCCATATCCACCTTCCCAGAACTGACAATAGGCATCTTTCTTTTACCTTCTATTACAGATTGCCTTTTTTTTTTTTTTTTTTGGTAAATCCTATTCATTAGAATAATTTTATCACGGATATTTTAATGTATTTATATATGTACATTTTTATGTCCTAAAATAGCCTGTGGCAATGGCATCCTTATAACCTGGATATAAGAAAGATAATATTCTACTGAATGTTCTATCTGGTTTCTGTATAATATAATCATTCCCTAAAACTAAGGTACTGGAGGCAAACAGCATTGAATTTGGGTGAGAGTACCTGGGTTTAAATATTCTCTGACCCTTCACCACCTCTGAAGTTCCACCTCTTACTTGGCATTCCAAATCCCCGGGTCCAGTGATAATTTACCATATCAAACCTGATCTAGACCCACCATACTTCTCTCTGGCATGAACTCTTTCTATTACCTCTTTCAATTTTCTACCTCTAACTCTAGCCACAGTAATCAAATCAACATTTCCATTCCCAAAGAAGATATTTAATTGCCTTATTACTCCACTCACCATCCCTGTGACTTTTCTGACCAAAATATCCTTTTCTGCCCTTCCATATCCCTGTTAGAAAGTAATTCCTCCAGGTCAGAAACTCCTTTTTGTTTTTGCACCCCCAGCATTCAGCATAATGGTAAGCATTTAATAAATGCTTTTTATTTCATTCACTTTTAAGTCTGCTAGTTACTATATTGGTTTCCTCAACTGTAAAATGAAAGGTTTGACTTAAATGACTTCCTGAGATTCCTTAACAATTCTAAACTACATATATAAATCCACAGTGGCCTGCTCCACCACCACACTAGCTGCCTGCTACCTTGGAAGAACCCTATCCTAAGGCTGACTCAGTAATGGTAAGTCTATGAACTGAAACCATATATCATATGAAGGTCCAAACTTCAATTTACTGCTGCCTGATCCCCTTTTCCTTCTTTCCTAATGTCAAGTGCCTTACCTTATTGAAATAGACTATTTGAGAGTGGGGACTGTCTTGTTTACTTAGTGCTTAGTACAGTACCTATTGCACAGTAAATACTAAATGTTTTATCTAAAGTGTTTTGTAAACCTTAAAGGATATTTCTATATATGTATGTATGCATATATACACATATAAATCTATCTATACACACACACACATAAATGCTTTTATTATAATTAATGATCCTACAGCCTCCAAAACCCCTTCCCAAATCATTATGGAAGTACCTTTTGAAAATTGAGTTGATTGAGTTTTATTATTTTGCCACTGAATAATGATATGCCCTGTCCTCTACCAATCTAGAAACTTAAAAGAAACATAGCCACACACACATCTCTGAGGTCATAGGTGAAAGTGATGTAAATAGGAACTTTTAGGATACTTATACTTCTCTAAGGAGTTTAGAGAACTTATTGCTACTTGCTAAGATTGCCTGCCACTCCCCCAAACTAGGAGTATAATTTCAATGTGCTCATTATAACCAAATCATACTTTAATGGAAAAAATTTGGATGTCTCCTGGAATTATGTGTAGATTTTTGGGGGGGTTGTTTTTGGAAAGTAAGGAGAGAATGTTATTGTTCTGTGATTTTATCCCTATAAGCAGGAATAGTCCATATTTTTCCTTGATAGGAGACCCCCTTCAAGGAAAACTCCCTTTGAACAATAGACAAAGAATTTGGTAAGTGGTTACTATATATCATGTTGAGTTCAAATATAAGCAAGCAAAACAGTCCTTGCCCTCAGGGAGTTTACATTCTAATAGTAATTCTAATAATATGGGGGAGCTGGAAAGCAGGAGACAGGAAGGGACAGTTTGAACTTGGTAAATGGAAAGTCAAGAAGAAGTTTGGGTCAGGCTTAAGATAATGTGACAGCTCTGTCAAAGCTCAGAGTGGTACAAGGAGTGATGGGACAGTACTTGTTCTGCAACTTATAGTCTGGATGTCTGGTACACTGAGGTGCAGTGACTTGCAAAGGATCAAAGGTGAGACTTGAAGTCTATGTGTATTTCACTTTTATCTGCTTCCCTCCCCCAACACTCATAAATTCATAGGAATTTGGTTTTGGGCACCCAGAAAAGACAATTGTGGTAGTGTGGCCCATCAGGGATGCACCTGAAAAATTTAGTGCCACATCAGCCTAGGGGAAAATGTTTTGTTTGACTAGTTTCCCAAAAAACATTTATTTGGGGAAGTATCCAGAAAATTCAGATTCAGGTCAAGCATTGGAAATTTGGAAAGTTACAAAGTAGCGTAAATCATCAAATGACCCTTTCTTCCTCACATCTATAGAATGTCATTAATCTGGAGAAATCCCAAGCATCATCATGTTGGTCTAAAGTTCCTTATATGACAAACAAGTGGTCACTGCTATAATGAAGACCTCTTCCTAGGTGAGGTGACTACAGGAAGACAGGAGGATAAAGCTTCAAATGCAACTACACCAAACTAAATTCAATTCCTCCTTTTAATCATTTTCTTCCACAAAGGCAGTTGGAAATGTATGTTTTACCATCTACTAAAATGACCAACCAGGAAACAAGCCTCTCTGATCCTTAAACAGATTAGTTCACCTTTTGCACAGGACTATTGATTGAGATTTTGATCTGTTACTACCAGATGCTGTTCTGCTGTCCTGTCATTGTCTAATTTAAAGAACTGCCTAAAAGTCCATTTAGCAAACATAGTTCTTTGTGAAATGAAAAAGAAAGTGCGTTTCTAAGTATTTTCTACTTAACCTGTGGCAAATTCATTTAAATCCCTTTCCTGAAAACAACCAGTTGTCATAGAAGGCTAAATCTTCTATGGAAACAATTACAATGCTGACAGGGACAGAAAAGTCGATCTTGGGAACAAAAAATAAATTAAAGAGGCTTAATTAACTGAATCAACTAAAAATATCCATTTTGGGGGTGGCTTTTTTGGGGGTGGGAGAAGGGCAGACTAGTGACAGAAAGCCCAATCACCCCTTTGAATCAAAGTGATTCTTTTAAAAAAAGAAAAAAAAATCATTTGCCACTGCCAGTGAATGAGCTACAAGAAGATGGTTGTTAGGTGTCGAATGGGTAGAATTCTAAGTACTTTCTTCCTTCTCTAAGAGGATAATCTTGGGGAGTCAGGTTCAAATCCTGCCTTAACACTAGATAACAGTTGCCCCTCTTTTAGAGTCTTACTATACACATATCCAGTCATATACTGGACATACCTAGTAGAGCATATCTAAAAATAACTACAGACAATTCCAAGCGTTAGTTGGGGCTTTCTAGTTTTTGAAGCATTTTCACAGGGGGTTGATTTGATCTTAACAATGATTCTGTGAGACACAATGGAGGTGTCATTACCTCCATTTCACAGATGAAGACCCAAATTTAGGATTAGGAATTTTGGCTTACAGTTCCAATGATCTTGTGATAAAGAGAGCCATCTATACCCAGAGAGGACTGTGGGAATTGAGTGTAGATCACACCACAGCATTTTCACTCTTTGTTTTTTGCTTGCATTTTGTTTTCTCTTTTTTCCCCCTTTTTGATCAGATTTTTCTTGTGTAGCATGTTAACTGTACAAATATGTGTATATATATATATACACATATAAGATTTAATTATATTTTTCAACATGTTTAACATTAAAAAAAAGAAAAACAACAACAAAAAAAAGAATTTTGGCCATGATCACACTAAAACTGATCTGCAGACTGAAGACTAGAACCCAGAACTTAACCTTAATCCAATCTTTTTCATGCTACTTTTGATGGTTTTTATATTAAACAGTTTTTATATTTTTACAGTTCACTTGCAAAGATGCTAAAAATCTAGTCTTCTCTGATTTTAAATGTTAGATCACAAGACATGGATTTCACATTTTATTGTTATTAAAAATTATAAAATGTCATTACCTTTTATCCTTTACCAATCAAAGCTCTAAATACATTCTAATGGTGGTTATAAACTTTGACTTAATTGATTGATACTAATAAGAACAGCAAAACGTCTAAGAGAATACATTCTCAGTAGAGGACAAGTTGATTGGTCTATTTTTTCTACTATGCTGTTATGACAATCTTTTGTAGCCCAAAGATTCTTAAAATGGGATTCACAAATTCTGAAGAGATCTGTGGATAGATTTCAGTGGGTCAGTGAATTTGGATAGGAAAAATTATATCTTTATTTTCACTAACTACAAAGTGAAATTCAGTATCTCCTTCAAATATTTATTCACCAAACTACCAAAGGGGATATCCTGACACAAAAAGATGGAGCTTATTTCAGAAAAAGAAATAGAACAAGCTATTAATCAACTCCCTAAGAAAAAATCTCCAGGACCAGATGGATTTACATGTGAATTTTACCAAACATTCAAGGAACAATTAATCCCAATACTATATAAACTATTCGAAAAAATAGGGAAAGAAGGTGTACTACCAAATTCCTTCTATGACACAGATATGGTGCTGATAGCTAAACCAGGTAGGGAGAAAACTGAGAAAGAAAACTATAGACCCATTTCCCTAATGAATATTGATGCAAAAATTTTAAATAAGATTTTAGCAACAAGATTACAGAAAGTCATCCCCAGGATAATACATCATGACCAAGTAGGATTTACACCAGGAATGCAGGGCTGGTTCAATATTAGGAAAACTATTAGCATAATCAATTATATTAATAACCAAATTAATAAAAATCATATGATTATCTCCATAGATGCAGAAAAAGCCTTTGATAAAATCCAACACCCATTCCTATTAAAAACACTGGAGAGTATAGGAATAAATGGGCTTTTCCTTAAAATGATAAGTAGTATCTACTTAAAACCTTCAGCAAGCATCATATGTAATGGAGTCAAACTAGAACCATTCCCAATCAGATCAGGAGTGAAACAAGGCTGCCCACTGTCACCATTACTATTTAATATTGTATTAGAAATGTTAGCTTTAGCAATAAGAGAAGAAAAAGAGATAAAAGGAATCAGAGTAGGTAGTGAAGAAACCAAATTATCACTCTTTGCAGATGACATGATGGTATACTTAGAGAATCCTAGAGACTCAACTAAAAAACTACTAGAAACAATTCACACCTTTAGCAAAGTGGCAGGATACAAAATAAATCCACATAAATCATCAGCATTTTTATATATTACCAATAAAGTTCAGCAGCAAGAGATACAAAAAGAAATTCCATTCAAAATAACTGTTGATAGTATAAAATATTTGGGAATTTATCTGCCAAGGGATAGTCAGGAACTATATGAACTAAATTACAAAACACTTTCCACACAAATCAAATCAGACCTAGTCAATTGGAAAAACTTAAAATGCTCATGGGTAGGATGAGCGAATATAATAAAAATGACAATACTACCCAAACTAATTTACTTATTTAGTGCCATACCAATCAAACTCCCAAGAAATTATCTTACAGATCTAGAAAAAATAGTAGCAAAGTTCATTTGGAAAAACAAAAGGTCTAGAATTTCAAGGGGATTAATGAAAAAAAAGGCTGAAGATGGTGGACTTGCTGTACCAGATCTAAAACTATATTATAAAGCAGCGGTCATCAAAACCATTTGGTACTGGCTAAGAAATAGAGTAGTCGATCAGTGGAATAGGATAGAATCACAAGACAAACTAGGCAATAACTATAGCAATTTGGTTTTTGATAAACCCAAAGACCCCAGCTTTTGGGATAAGTATTCACTATTTGACAAAAACTGCTGGGAAAACTGGAAACTAGTGTGGAAGAAATTAGGGCTTGACCCACATCTAACACCACATACCAAGATAAGATCTAAATGGGTTCATGATCTGGATATAAAGAGTGATTTTGTAAACAAGTTAGAGGAACATAATATAGTTTACCTCTCAGACCTATGGAGATGGAATAAATTTATGTCCAAAAAAGAACTGGAACTTTTAATTGAAAACCAGATAGATAACTTTGACTATATTAAGTTAAAAAGTTTTTGTACAAACAAAATCAATGCAGACAAGATTAGGAGGGAAGCAATAAATTGGGAAATCATCTTTACATTTAAGGGTTCTGATAAAGGTCTCATCTCTAAAATATATAGAGAATTGTCTCATATTTATAAAAATTCAGCCATTCTCCAATCAATAAATGGTCAAAGGATATGAACAGACAATTTTCAGAGGATGAAATTAATTTATAGTCATATGAAAAGGTGCTCCAAATCACTATTGATCAGAGAAATGCAAATCAAGACAACCCTGAGATACCACTTCACACCTGTCAGATTGGCTAAAATGACAGGAAAAGTTAATGATGAATGTTGGAGGGGTTGTGGGAGGGCTGGGACACTGATGCATTGTTGGTGGAGCTGTGAACGGATACAGCCATTCTGGAGAACAATTTGGAGCTATGCTCAAAAAGTTATCAAACTGTGCATACCCTTTGACCCAGCAGCATTTCTATTGGGCTTATATCCCAAAGAAATCATAAAGGAAGGAAAAGGCCCCACATGTACAAGAATGTTTGTGGCAGCCCTTTTTGTAGTGGCTAGAAACTGGAAATTGAATAGATGCCCTTCAATTGGAGAATGGCTGAATAAATTATGGTATATGAATATTATGGAATATTATTGTTCTGTAAGAAATGACCAGCAAGATGATTTCAGAGACGCTTGGAGAGACTTACATGAACTGATGCTTAGTGAAATGAGCAGAACTAGGAGATCATTATACAC
>JAJPUD010030245.1:0-13301 GCA_023553655.1 Myrmecobius fasciatus
ATGGGTAATTTTTCAACACTGACCCTTGCAAAGCCTTCTGTTCCAAATTTTTCCCTCTTTTCCCCTACCCCCTCTCCTAGATGGCAAACAAAATGCAAGCAAACATCAATAGAGAGCATGAAAATGCTATGTTGTGGCCCACACTCAGATCCCACAGGCCTCTCCCTGGTGCATATGCTTTTCTTCATCACTGAACAATTGGAACTGGTTTGAAACATTTCATTGTTGAAGAGAACCATGTCCATCAGAATTGATTATCATATAGTCTTGTTGTTGCTGTGTATAATGATCTCCTGGTTCTGCTCATTTCATTTAGTGTCAGTTCATGCAAGTCAGAGTACAACTTCTAATTTGCACAATTGAAGTAACACAATTATACTGTAGTTTCCAATCAATGGGTCAAGAACTATAGCATATTATGTAATAGAAGAGTGAATTATTAAAAGATTTTGAATCTTTTTGTACAATACCCATCATCCTTTTAAAAATAGCATTTCCAGTGATTCCACTACTATCTATAACCCCAAAACTCAAAAAAGTAAAATGAAATGCTCTGTACACCAAAATATTCATAACAACATTACTTTTTGTGACAGTAAAGTACTAGAAACAAAATAGATATCTGCTAATTGGTGATTTTAGTATATGTCTTTAATATAATGTTACTTTGAAATGATCAGTGACAAACATTAAGAACCCAGAGAAATCTAGGAAAATTTACATAAATGGATGTAAAGAAAAGTAAGCAAAAGCAATTAAAACAGTACACATAATGATTAAATAATATAAATAGAAAGCACAATAAAAAGTGAAAATGGGCGCTTCAGAAATAATGATCAAACTTGGTTCTAATGGAGAGATGAGAAAGAGTATTTCCTTCCCTTCCCCTTTTTGAAGAGGTAGAACAATTGGGTAATGAATGTTACAAACATGACTGATGTGTTAATTACTTTTGGAAAATTATAATTTTAAATTGTTTTAACCATTTTTATAAGTCTCTGAAGAGAGGAGAGTGGATTTACATTTTGACATTAAGATGATATAAAAGGAAACAGCAACAAAACAGCAGTATCAAAATTTCAAAGACATAAAATTGGGCTAACACAAATAATACTCTTAAGACATTAAATTTGATCGTCTTATTATTGGGATCTGAAAATTCAGAAAAAAATTGAATATTGTGTCTGAAAAAAGTTGCTGAGTTATAATTTACTGTAGTGAGATCAGTTATTTAGTTGCTGAATTATTGCAAATGTGAATTGTTTAGATAAGCACTCATGGGCCTCTAAAACTGCATTCTCAAATATCTCTATAGATATATTTCATCCTCTTCTCCATGAACTATTCTAACAATCTGACATACTAGATATTTACTAACCCACCCCACCATTTTTTCCATGCTTTCAGCTAATTCATTCATTCATCATCATTGTCACTGTATCATTCTTAAGTTCTTTTAAATATCTCATTTTATCCTTGCAATCATGCTGAGAAACAGTTGATATTGTTACCCCCCTTCTCACACCTCCTTTACAGATGAGGAAACAGAAGTAAATAGGTTAAATGATTTGTCCAGGTTCACATAGGCAGTGTGTTAGGCTCATTTTGAACTCAATCCTCTTTGACTCCACATCTAGTGCTTGATCTATTTTTTCACTAATAATGTTATTTTTTTTCTGTACCTGTGCCACATGAAATCTAGTTTTTTTCTTTAGAGGATTTTTCCTGCCATTCTTCCTCTTCCAATTCTAATCTTCTGTTCTGCCTCAGTTTTTATTTAATATACTTATTTTTGTCTATGCTACATATTCTTGGTAGAATGTTACCTTCTTGAAGGCAAACACTTCATTTTTTATATTTTCAGTACCTAGAAAATTGTTTTGCACATAAAGAGAATGTAATAATTATTTTTATTTTTATTTTAATTTTTGATTCATATAGTGAATAAGATATTTTTATAACAATTTAGACATTTTTGAAGGAGAGAAATATTCATTCAATTAAGCTAAGGAATACATTTTCCTGTATTTAAATGATATCTATTATTTTTAAAGTATCTTTTATTACCTATCTTTTCAAAATAAAAAGAAGAAAAATAAAACTGTTAACATGACAATGGTCATTTACACTGTTGACCCATATACTGCAAGACCACAATACGATCACATATTTTTATAGACAATAAAACCAATCATCCGAAACACTTAAACTCATTAGCTCTTACTGTTACTTATAAATGCTGTTATTTATAGCTTTTTGTGCTGAATTTTCTGTATTGTTATTTTTTTCTTGTCTATGATGTGTGGTATTAGTGCAGCTCATTGATTCTATACTGCTGAGCATCTTGGTTATAGTAGAAAAGGAGGCGGGTGCCTTTAGAGTGAGTGCCCTTTACTTTCAAAACTCACTTTGTGGAAATGACACCTTTGGTTTTATAACTGTAGAGCTTGCACTCTGTTGCATAAAATGTTCTCTCAGGTGGACAAGGTTACTTATCTTTGAGATTAATTCTCACACTTTGTAGTAAGGTAAGACAGAAAGACTCATTTTCTACTCTAAGTGGAGAGGGGGAGGAGACTTGCAGCTTTAATTAAATTGCTCCTTAGGCATCAAATAATGGAAAATTCTATATGTTTTGAATGAAAACATACTTCCCTCCCACACCTTTTTGTGAAATAATATATCATGCACAAAAATATGAGTAATAAAGAAAAAATAGAATGAAAGGGAGAAGAAGAGAATAATGGAAACAAAAAAGGGAAGGGAATAAAAGAATAGGATGAAAAGAAAGTTGTAGAGGAGAAGGAAAGAAAAGGAGGGGGAAAAGAGAAAAGAATGATTATATCAAGGTCATATTCACTGCTGCCATACATAATAAAATTAGTAATTTTCAACTTATTTAAATTTAGAATTTTTTTCTGTATAATTGTCAAACATAAATATTTATTTAATAAACAGAAAAAGAGAGAAAAAATGAGAGAATGTGTGTGTGTGTGAAAGTGAAAAAGGGAGAAAAAGAGAGAGAGAGAGAGAGAGAGAGAGAGAGAGAGAGAGAGAATGTGTTTTAAACAAATCCAGCTTCAGTAGATAGGGCATGGGGCCAGGTTGAGGAAGTCTTGAATTCAAATTTGATCTTGAAAACTCACTAGTTCTGTGATCTTGGGCCAATCAAGTAAACTCTGTTTGCCTTAAAACACTGGAGAAAGAAATTGTAAACCACTCCAATATCTTTTTCATGAAAAAAACCACAGGGGTCACAAAAGAGCTGGATGTGACTAAATGACTGAACAAATATTTATATCTATCTCTAGATACACACACACACATACCACAAATCATAAAATGCTATATTAAGTATTATTATATAAATTATTATTTTGTCTGAATGCCTATAATTCTTTATCTTTTTCAAACATTCCTAAATCCCCCAGTCAAAAAAATTGAAAAAAAAAACATTTTTGTTTAATCTGTCATCCCTTGAAGTCATTATTCTATCTTTTCCTTTCAAAGTAAGATTCATAGACAATGCCACCAGCTATTGTCCATGGCCTGCCCTTTTACTTATTTCTCAAGTCCATGTAATGTGGCTTTCAATCTTAATACTTAATTGAAATTGCTTTCTTCAAAATTGCCAGTGATGTATTAACCATTATATCCAAGAGGTTTTTTTTTCCCTAGCTCTTATCTTCCATGACATCTCTGACCTTTTTGTTTGTAGCATTCATTGACTCTTAAAACTGCCTTCTCTATGTTGGCTTTCTGGATATTCATATATCCTGATTCACTCCTTTGTATTGGACTGTTTCTTCTCAATTTCATTTGATAAGATTTCATTCATTTTCTTAACTTAATTATTTTACCAAGTAAAAGAGTTTTCCCAAAGCTCTGTTCGGGATCCATTATTGTCTTTGCATTTTTCCTCTTTATGATCTCTTATGCTACCATAGGTTCAATTATCATCACTACAGTTATTATTTAGTGATTTCAATCATGTTCCAATCTTCATGACACAATTTATGGATTTCTTGGAAGATACCAGAGTGGTTTGCCACTTCCTTTTCAATCTCATTTTATAAATAAGGAAATTGAAGCCAATAAGGCTAAATGACTTGCCTATGATCACACAGGTAGTATTTGAGGCTGGATCTAAACTCATTATTTCCTAACCGTAGGTCTGGAACTCTAGCAACTAACTTCCATGTAATTGCTTCTCTAGTGTAGACATAGCATAATATCCTATATTTCTGATCTTGATCTCTTTCCTGAACTCCAGATCTACATAAATAATTAACTATGCTATTTTCCTTTCTATTCTGATGACCTATTCTGACTATTAAGATGAACTACATATGTAAAAGCTGAAAATTGTTAACTCATTCTCTAAACCCATCTTCATTTATTGTTCTATTAAAAATTCCCTTATATTTTCTAAAAGGCATGTTTGCCCACTTAGATTAATTCTTAACTCTTCTTTGTCTCCATACCCTTATAGTTAATCAAATTTTTTCTGATTCTACCTCCACAGTAAGACTGAAATATCTTCCCTCACCTCCATTGTATGACTTCCCAAATTTGCACTCCGTTTTGTAATATATACACATACATACATCTTCTCATCTATTTTACGTCCTACTTTCCTATAGAGTAAGATAGATTTCTATACCCAATTTAGTATGTATGTTATTCCCTCTTTGAGTCAATTCTAATGAGAGTAATTATTCATTCCCTCTCACCTCCCTTGTCTTAGAGTCCATTGTGAAAGCCTTGTACTGCCTTTTTATGAGTTTCTCTTGTATCTTATATTTGAAAGAAATTTCCTATTCAGCTCTGCTTTTTTCATCACCCTATTTCAGTCCCTTATCTTGATATAGTCTATCATCTTGTTTATGATTATTTAATTTCCATGTTTGGTTTTGATCTTCATGTTTCTATATCCATTGAGTATTAGCCTTCTATTTGATCTACACATTTCCAGTATCACCCTAATTCATTATTCAAAATACTTTTTAGTAATTTTTCTTAAGATATAAATTTTATTTTCCAAGTTACATGTAAAAGCATTTTTTAACCTTCATTTTAAAAACTTGGCATTCCAAATTATTTCCTTATTTCAGTTTCACACCATAGGTTATATGTGTGTAGTCATGCAAAATATTCCTTTGTTAATCATGTTGTAAAAGAAATCAGAGACCAAAAAATAATAATAATATTAATAATAAACCTCAAGAAAAATAGAGTAAAGGAGTAGGTTTCAATCTGAAGAACACTCCATCAATTCTTTCTCTGGGAATGGATAGCATTTTTCATCATAGTTTCTTCAGAGTTGTCTTGGATAATTATATTTTTGAGAAGAGCTAACTCATTCATAGCTGATTACCTTACAATATTGCTGTTACTTTGTACACAGTATATTTCATTTTGCATCAGCTCATGTAAATCTTTCCAAGTTTTTTTTTTCTGATACTGTACTGCTCATTATGTCATAGCACACAGTATTCCATCACAAGCAGTGAATACCATATTTTTTTAGCGATTCCTCAATTGATAAGCACCCCCTCAATTCCTGATTCTTTGCCCTCAAAAAATAACTACTCTGAATATTTTTGAACATATAACTACTTTTATTTTTTGCTTCATATGTCTTTTGGAAGACAGATAGAGTAATGGCATTGCTAGGTCAATGCATGATTTTATAGCCCTTTAGGGATAGTTCCAAAATGCTCTACAGAATGGTTGAATCAATTCACAATTCCACCAACAGAACAATAATGTCTCATTTCCCCCCACATCCCCTTCACTATTTGTCATTTTTTTTCTGTCCTATTAGTCAATCTACTAGATATGAAGTAGGGCCTCAGAGTTGTTTTAATTTGCATTTCTCTAGTCATTAGCAATTAAAATCATTTTATATGACTATAGATAGTTTTGATTATGTCATCTGAAAACTTCATAACATTTTTCAATTGGGGAATGTCTCTTATTTTTTAGAAATTTGATTCAGTTCTCCATATGTTTGAGAAATAAGACCTTTATCAGAGAACCTTGCTTTAATTGTTTTCACAATTACTATTGTGAACTCTCTTTCCTTCCATCCTATTATGTATCTTTCAGTTTATTCTGTTCTGTCTCTGCTTTCACTCAATCCCTCAGCAAAAAATATTTTGCTTTTACCTCACATCTCCCCAATTTGCACTCCCTTTTGTAATACATACACATACATACTTCTATCATCAGCTTTACCTCCTACTTTCCTATAGGGTAAGATAGATTTTTTTTTTTTTTTGCTTTTTGCTGAGGCAATTTGGGTTAAGTGATTTCCCAGGGTCACACAGGGCTAGAAAGTATCTGAGACCAGATTTGAACTCAGGTCCTCCTGACTTCAGGGCTGGTACTCTATCCACTGCACCACCTAGCTGCCCTAGTAAGATAGATTTCTATACCCAATTGAGTATGTATGCTATTCCCTCTTTGAATCAATTCTCATGAGAGTAATTATTCACTCCCCCTCACCTCCCTTGTCTTAGAATCCATCGTGAAAGCTTTTTATTGCTTTTTATATGAGTTTCTCTTGTATCTTATATATGAAAGACAAATTTCCTATTCAGCTCAGTTTTTTTCATCACGAATGCTTCAAAGTTCTCAATTTCACTGAATATCAATTTTGCTAGGTAGCTGATTCTTGATTGCAATCTTAGCTATTTTACTCTCCAGAATATCATATTCTAAGCTTCTGATCTTTTCATGTAGAAGCTGATAAATCTTGCATTATCTTGACTGATTTACTATACTTGCATTGTTTTTTTTCTGGCTGCTTGAATTATTTCGTTCTTAAGCTGATAATACTGGAATTTGGTTAGAAAATTCCTGAGAGTTTTCATTTCGTACTGTACCATAGATGAATAAAGTAAAATATAAAAAAATGGTAAAGAAAAAAAAAATTGTTGGGGGCAGAGCCAAGATGGCGAACTGCAGACAGCGTCCTCTGTGAGCTCCTGAGACCTTCCCTCAGACCCAGACAAATTGAGCCTCCGAACTGGTTTTGGAGTGAGAGCTCCACCAAACACTTGGACTACAACACATTTTATCAAATATCTACTTTGAAAGAACTTCTGAGGTCAGTTTTAGACAGCCAGGGGATCGAGCAGCTCCCAGTGCTCAGACACCAGTGCACAGTCCGGGTGCAAGTCCAGGGCTGGGAAGGACCAGAAGATTTTAGGCTGCCAGGAGGTCCCTGGGAGACGCTTGGGCCACTTTGCTCTGCTTGTGGGCAGGTGCTCTGGCAGGTCTACCTTTGATAAAAAGTGGATTGAGAGCAACTGAAAGTGTGGCCCTAGTGCCGATCTAGCCAGATCAGCCCCAGACCGGAAGTCAACTCGGCAAACTGCCCCAGGGCAAATTGAAATCACTGCTGCTGCTGCTGCTGCTGCAGAATTCCCTGCTGGTGACTGATACCTCAGTTAAACATCATGAGCAAGAAGAAGAGAGCTTTCACCATAGACAGCTTTACGGAGAGAAACTAGAGAAGTCCCCAAATCCTGAGATTCTGAAAACAATCCCAGATAAAGACACAAAGGTGGACTTAAGCTGGTCTCCCTTTCAGAAGGCTTACCTGGAAGATTGCATAAAGAATCTCAAAAGAGAGCTAAAAGAAGACTGGGGAAATAAATTGAGAGCAGTGCAAGAAGGAAATATCGCCCTGCAACAGAGATATGAAAAACTGGAAAATAAGTCGGGTGAATTGGAAAAAGTCGCCAACTCACTGGAAAATAAAAATAGTGAATTGGTAAAAGACAACAATTCACTGAAAAACAAAATTAGTAAATTGGAAAAAGACAACAATTCACTGAAAAACAAAATTGGTGAATTGGAAAAAGTCACCAAATCACAAGAAAATAAAAATAGTGAATTGGTAAAAGACAACAATTCACTGAAAAACAATATTGGTGAATTAGAAAATGTCAAGAACTCACTAGAAAATAAAAATAGTGAATTGGAAAAAAGATAACAATTCACTGAAAAACAAAATTAGTGAATTGGAAAAATACAAGAATTCACTGAAAAATAAAATTGGCAAAATGGAAAAAGAATGCAATGAACCAAAAAATTCAATTTGCCAGTTACAAAAGGAGCTAAAAAAGATAACTGAAAGAAATAATACCTTAAAAATTAAAATTGAACAAATTGAAATGAATGACTCAATAAGGCTTCAAGAATCAGTCAAACAAAAACAAAAAATAATAAAAAATTAGAAGAAAATATGAAATATCTCCTAGGAAAAACAACTGACTTAGAAAACAGATCCAGGAGAGACAATCTAAGGATTATTGGACTCCCTGAAAGTCACGATGAAAAAAAGAACCTTGATGCTGTCTTCCAGGAAATCATGAAAGAGAATTTCCCTGATGTTTTAGAATCAGAAGGCAAAATTGGCATTGAAAGAATTCACCGATCACCTCCAGAAAGAGACCCCAAAATTAAAACCCCAAGGAATAACGTGGCCAAATTTCAGGACTATTGCACCAAGGAAAAATATTACAAGCGGCTAGGAAAAAACAGTTCAAATACTGAGGAACTGTCATTAGAATTACACAGGATCTGTCAGCTTCCACATTGAAGGATCCAAGGCCCTGGAATCAGATATTCTGAAAGACAAAAGAACTGGATTACAGCCAAGAATAGGCTATCCAGCTAGAATGAGCATCATCTTCCAGGGAAGAAGATGGTCATTCAATGATACAGGAGAATTTCACCTATTTCTAATAAAAAGACCAGATATGAACACAAAATTTGACCTCCAAACACAGAACTCTAGAGAAGCATAAAAAGGTAAAAAGGAAAGAACTCTCGAGAACTATATCTCTACTAGGGGTATCCTTAAAGAATGGGGGAATAATTTGATTTTACTTTGATAATAATCGAAAACAAATTAGAGGTGGAAGGTATATCATACTGTAAAAAAAGGGGGGGGAGGGGAAAGGAGGTAAAATAAACTAAAAAAAAGGAGGTAAAATAAGGCAAACTCTCATGAAGAGACATAGACAATCTAATATAATTGAGGGAAAGAAGGGAGGGTGATGAGTATTGTGTAAATCTTACTCTCATTAGATTGGGCTCTAAAAGAGCATATCAGACACATTTGATTTCAGGGAAAAACTTGGCCCTCTGTATAGGGAAGTAGGAGGGAAAGGAGGAAAAGAAAGGGATAAATTAATACAAGGATTAGGGGAAAGGTGTAAAAAAGAGGGAGAGTTCTAAAAAGGCGAGGACTGTTAGAGGGAGGTGATCATCAAAAACAAAATACTGGGGAGGGGGGAAGGGAGTAAGGGGAAAGGGAAGAGAAAATATAACTTTGGGTAAATAAGATGGCAGGAAATTAAGATATAGTCATTTTAACTGTGAATGTGAATGGGATGAACTCTCCCATAAAACGGAAATGGATAGCGGACTGGATTAAAAGCCAGAATCCTACAATATGTTGTTTACAAGAAACACATCTAAAACATAGAGATTCATACAGAGTGAAGGTAAAGGGCTGGAGAATAATATTTTATGCTTCAAGTGAACAAAAAAAAAGCAGGGGTAGCAATCCTTATCTCAGATCAAGTAAAAGCAAAAATAGATCTAATTAAAAGAGATAAGGAAGGAAACTATATTTTACTAAAGAGTACCATAGACAATGAAGCAGTATCAATACTAAATATATATGCACCAAGTGGTATAGCATCCAAATTCCTAGAGGAGAAACTAACAGAGATGCAAGGAGGAATAGACAGTAATACTATACTAATGGGGGATCTCAACCTTGCTCTCTCAGAATTAGATAAATCAAACGACAAAATAAATAAGAAAGAAGTTAGGGAGATAAACAAAATGTTAGAAAAGTTAGTTATGCCAGATCTCTGGAGGAAATTGAATAGTGATAGAAGGGAGTATACTTTTTTCTCAGGGGTTCATGGAACTTATATGAAAATTGATCATGTGTTAGGGCATAAAAACCTCAAAATCAAATGCAGAGGAGCAGAAATAGTAAATATATCCTTTTCAGATCAAAATGCAATCAAACTCACATGCAATATAAAGCCAGGAGAAAATGGACCAAAAGTTAATTGGAAATTAAATAATCTTATCCTGAAGAATGAATAGGTGAAAGAGCAAATTATAGACACAATCGATAATTTCATCCAGGAGAACGACAATAAGGAGACATACCAAAATTTGTGGGATACGGCCAAAGCGGTTATAAGGGGTAACTTTTTATCTCTAGATGATTAATTGCATAAAATAGAGAAAGAGAAGATCAATGAATTAGGGTTACAATTAAAAAAAAAACTAGAAAAAGAGCAAATTAAAAACCCTCAATTAAATACCAAATTGGAAATTCTGAAATAAAAGGTGAGATTAATAAAATTGAAAATAAGAAAACTATTGAATTAATAAATAAAACTAAGAGTTGGTTTTATGAAAAAAGCAACAAAATAGATAAGCCTTTAGTTAATTTGATCAGAAAAAGGAAAGAGGAAAATCAAATAGTCTCAAAAATGATAAGGAAGAACTTTCCTCCAATGAAGAGCAAATTAGAGTAATAATTAGGAGTTTCTTTGCCGAACATTATGCCAATAAATTTAATAATCTAAATGAAATGGAGGAATATCTAAAAAAATATAGATTACCCACGTTAACAGAAGAGGAAATAAATTATTTAAATAGCCCCATTTTAGAAAAAGAAATAGAACAAGCTATTAATCAAATCCCTAAGAAAAAATCTCCAGGGCCAGATGGTTTTACATGTGAATTCTACCAAACATTCAAAGAACAATTAATTCCAATACTATACAAACTATTGGAAAAAATAGGGACAGAAGATATACTACCAAATTCCTTCTATGATACAGATATGGTGCTGATAGCTAAACTAGGCAGGGTAAAAACAGAGAAAGAAAACTATAGACCCGTTTCCCTAATGAAAATTGATGCAAAAATTACACATTTATAATGATTTTAGCAACGAGATTACAGAAAGTTATCTCCAGGATAATACATCTTGACCAAGTACGAATTATACCAGGAATGCAGGGCTGGTTCAATATCAGGAAAACTATCAGCATAATCAATTATATTAATAACCAAACTAACAAAAACCATATGATTATCTCCATAGATGCAGAAAAAGCATTCGATTAACTCCAACACCCATTCCTATTAAAAACACTAGGGAGTATAGGAATAAATGGGCTTTTCCTTAAAATGATTAGTAGCATCTACTTAAAACCATCAGGAAGCATCATATGTAATGGAGACAAAGTAGAACTATTCCCAATAAGATCAGGAGTGAAACAAGGCTGCCCACTGTCACCATTACTATTTAATATTGTATTAGAAATGTTAGCTTTGGCAATAAGAGAAGAAAAAGAGATAAAAGGAATCAGAGTAGGCAATGAAGAAACCAAATTATCACTCTTTGCAGACGACATGATGGTATACTTAGAGAACACTATAGACTCAACTAAAAAACTAGAAACAATTCACAACTTTAGTAAAGTTGCAGGATTTAAAATAAATCCACATAAATCATCAGCATTTTTATATATTACCAACAAAGTTCAGCAGCAAGAGATAGAAAAAGAAATTCCATTCAGAATAACGGATGATAGCATAAAATATTTGGGAATCTATCTGCCAAGAAAATGTCAGAAACTGTATGAACTAAACTACAAAACACTTTCCACACAAATAAAATCAGAGCTAGTCAATTGGAAAAAAAAACATTAAGTGCTCATGGGTAGGCCAAGCGAATATAATAAAAATGACAATACTACCCAAACTAATTTACTTATTTAGTGCCATACCAATGAAACTCCCAAGAAATTATTTTACAGATCTAGAAAACATAGCAGCAAAGTTCATTTGGAAGAACAAAAGGTCAAGAATTTCAAGGGAATTAATGTAAAAAAAAGACAGATGAAGGTGGCCTTGATGTACCAGATATAAAATTATATTATAAAGCAGCGGTCATCAAAACCATTAGGAACTGGCTGAGAAATAGAGCAGTAGATCAGTGGCATAGAATAGGATATCAGGACAAGCTAGGTAATAACGTTAGCAATTTAGTTTTTGATAAACCCAAAGACCCCAGCTTTTGGGATAAGTAGTCACTATTCGGCAAAAACTGCTGGGAAAATTGGAAACTAGTATGGAAGATATTAAGGCTGGACCCACACCTAACACCTCACACCAAGATAAGATCTAAATGGGTTCATGATCTAGATATAAAGAGTGATATTATGACCAAATTAGAGGAAGATAGGATAGTTTACCTCTCAGACCTGTGGAGATGGAATAAATTTATGCCAAAGAAGATCTGGAACTCTTAATTGAACACCAGATAGATAATTTTTTATATAAAGCTTTTTATTTACACAACATATGAGTGACCTTTCAACATTGACCTTTACAAAAACTTTTTTTTTCCCAAGCTTTTCCCCTTCTTCCCCCCACCCTCCACACCTAGATGACAGGTAATCTAATACATGCTAAATAGGATAAATTATATGACAAATACAATACATGTATACATATCTATACAGTTATCTTACTGCACAAGAAACACCAGATCTAGAAAGAGAAGAAGAAAAAAACAACCTAAGAAGGAAAACAAAATGCATGGAAATATTCACAGAAAGCATTAAAATGCTGTGTTGTGGTTCACTCTCAGTTCCCACAGGCCTCTCTGTGGATGTATATGACTATCTTCATCGCAGAACAACTGGTTTGAATCACATCATTGTTGAAGAGAACCATGTCCATCAAAATTGATCATCGTATAGTCTTGTTGCTGTGCATAATGTTCTCCTGCTTCTGCTGATTTCACTCAGCATCAGTTCATGCAAGTCTCTCCAGTCCTCTCTGAAATCCTCCTGTTGGTCATTTCTTAAAGAACAATAATATTCCATAACATTCATATACCATAATTTATTCAGCATTCTCCAATTGATGGGCATCTTTTCAATTTCCAGTTTCTTGCCACTACAAAAAGGGCTGCCACAAACATTTTTGCACATGTGGGTCCCTTTCCCTTCTTTAAAATCTCTTTGGGATATAGGCCCAGTAGAAACACTGCTGGGTCAAAGGGTATGCACTGTTTGATAACTTTTTGAGCATAGCTCGAAATTGCTCTCCAGAATGGTTGGATCCGTTCACAGTTCCATCAACAATGCATCAGTGTCCCAGTTTTCCCACATCCCCTCCTACAGTTATCATTATCATTTCCTGTCATTTTAGCCAATCTGACAGGTGTGTAGTGG
>JAJPUD010030246.1:0-13300 GCA_023553655.1 Myrmecobius fasciatus
ATTAATGAAAAAAAAAGGCAGATGAAGCTGGCCTTGCTGTACCAGATCTAAAACTATATTATAAAGCAGCGGTCATCAAAACCGTTTGGTACTGGCTAAGAAATAGAGCAGTCAATCAGGGGCACAGGATAGGTGAATAAGAATTGGAAAAAATCTTATTTAAAAATAAGTTCACTCAAATAAAGCAGGCCTGAGACTTATTTGACCATTCTATGAACCCTACATGCCCTTGACAGGAGGAGCTAGGAACTCGCCATTCCTGGAATTGCTCATGCTCAGAGGAGGGTGGCTCCCACCCTGAACATACGCAAATATGTCAAAGCTATGGGGTCTGGAACAGACCAAACAAAGATATGGTAGTAAGAAGCCTTCTTTGTCTAAAAAGGAAATAAAAACCCCCCATTTCTAGAAACCTGTCGGGCCTCACTCATGGGAAGGACGCTTTGCCCGGGAAAATCTTTTCCCAATTCAAGCTGCTGAGGCTGAAATGGGGCTCCCAGCCACCTAAGTTTTGAGGTTCCCTTGAATTGGTGATGTATTCTCTTCCTCTATCTATCTCAATTATTATTGGTTTAATTTTAGTTATTATTGTCTTGTCTTGTTGTTTGTGTAAATCTAAACTGTCTATACCGTGCATTTTATAATTAAAATTTTACTTTCATTCTCATTTAAGTCTGAGAGCGTCATTTATAGGAGCGAATCCGGACATATTTAAATATCACAAAACAATAAGTTATCAGGACAACCTAGGCATTAACCTTAACAATCTAGTGTTCGATAAACCCAAAGACCCCAGCTTTTGGGATAAATACTCTCTATTTGGCAAAAACTGCTGGGAAAATTGGAAACTAGTGTGGAAGAAATTAGGGCTTGACCCATACCTAACACCACATACCAAGATAAGATCTAAATGGGTTCTTGATCTAGATATAAAGAGTGACTTTGTAAGCAAGTTAGAGGAACGTAATATAGTTTACCTCTCAGACCTGTGGAGAGGGAAGAAATTTATGTCCAAAGAAGATCTGGAACTCCTAACTGAACAACAGATAGATAATTTTGATTATATTAAGTTAAAAAGTTTCTGTACAAATAAAACTAATTGCAGACAAGATTAGGAGGGAAGCATCAAATTGGGAAATCATCTTTACATTTAATGGTTCTGATAAAGGCCTCATTTCTAAAATATATAGAGAATTGTCTCATATATATAAGAATTCAAGCCACTCTTCAATAGATAAATGGTCAAGGGATATGAACAGACAATTTTCAGATGATGAAATTAAAACCATCTCTAGTCATATGAAAAGTTGCTCCAAATCACTATTAATCAGAGAAATGCAAATTAAGAGAAGTCTGAGGTACCACTACACACCTGTAAGATTGGCTAAAATGGTAGGAAAAGATAATGATGAATGCTGGAGGGGATGTTGGAAAGCTTGGACACTAATACATTGTTGGTGGACCTGTGAATGGATCCAACCATTCTGGAGAGCAATTTGGAGCTATGCTCAAAAAGTTCTCAAACTGTGCATACCCTTTGACCCATCAGTGTTTCTACTGGGCCTATATCCCAAAGAGATCTTAGAGGGGGGAATGGGACCGACATGTGCAAGAATGTTTGTGGCAGCCCTTTTTGTCATGGCTAGAAACTGGAAACTGAAGGGATGCCCATCAATTGGAGAGTGGCTGAATAAATTATGGTATATAAATGTTATGGAATATTATTGCTCTGTAAGAAACAACCAGCAGGACGATTTCAGAGAGGCCTGGAGAGACTTGCATGAACTGATGCTGAGTGAAACAAGCAGAACCAGGAGATCACTATACAGAGCAACAACAGTATTACATGATGATCAATTCTGATGGACATGGCTCTCTGGAAGAAAGAATTGCCTCAAACCAGTTCCAATTGTTCACTGAAGAAAATCATATACACCCAGAGAGAGGGATATGAAATATGGACCAAAATGTAACATTTTCATGATCTCTATTGATATTTGCTTGCATTGTGTTTCTTTTCTCTCATTTTCTTTTTTTCTTGTAGATAGGATTTTTCTTGCATACCTTGTCCAGTATTTCAACATTATTAACATGTAGTGGACTTCCTGCCATCTAGGGGAGGGGAGCGGAGTGGGGGTAAAATTTGTAATGGAAACCTTTGTAAAGATCAATGCTGGGGAAGTAACCAAAATGTGTTATACAAATAAAAAGCTTTAATAAAAAAAGAAAAAAAAAAGAAAAAAAGAAATGCATGGTCAGTTTTTATAAGCCTTGAAAAAGCATCAACATTTTACTGAACTTTATTGATGTTCTTAAGTGATTAAGCTACATCTTTCCAGCATGTTTCTTCATTTTTCTGAATATTTCGTTTCTTGCATTGGTAGTAAACTTCAAGCAATTCATATCTATACTTGAGATAGATGTTCTTTATTAAATGATATCCTATTACAATAGAATGACACATGGCTGACCTAATAATTCATCTGATAGGCTAATATCATACCTAAAAGTGATATGAAATATGAGTCTGGTTGAATTGTGACATTAAAAACTTGGTATAGTTTTGAAATGTATTATAGAATTAACAAACCTAATAATGTTCCATAGCAGACAACTTTAAAAAGAATAGTAAATATTTATAAATTCTTTCATAATATTAAACTCATAGCAAGGATATACAATGAAAAGGAATAGAGAATGGCTCCCTTAGCATGAATTCCATTTCCTTTATTCAGGAAGCTATTTAAAACTCAGATTTAGTCAGTGACCCATTTTAAAAATGATCATTGAAAGTATAAAGTAGTAGCAAACAACTGAAATATGCATATGTCATAGAGAAAGCATAGTTAAATTTCTTTTTTTATTAAAGCTTTTTATTTGCAAAAACATATGTATGGGTAATTCTTCAGCATTGACCCTTATAAATCTTTTGGTTACCAATTTTTCCCTCCTAGTCCCCACCCCTCTCCTAGATGGCAAGAAGTCCACTACATATTAATTATGCTAAAATACTTGACAAATCGAATATATGGATGCATATTTCCACACTTATCTTGTTGTGCAAGAAAAATCATATCCACAAGAAAAAAATTAGATAAAGGAAATACAATGCAAACAAAAACCAATAGAGAGGATGAAAATATTATGTTGTGGTCCACATTTCATATCCCTCTCTATGGGTGTATATGGTTTTCTTCCTCATTGAACAATTGGAACTGGTTTGAAACATTTCATTGTTGAAAGAGAGCCATGTCCATTAGAATTGATCATCATATAGTCTTATTGTTGCCCGGTAAATTGATCTCCTGGTTCTGCTAATTTCGCTCAGCATCAGTTCATGCAAGTCTCTCCAGGCTTCTATGAAATCATGGCACTGGTTGAGCATAGTTAAATTTCACTATAAAATGAAGAATTTTTTTTCTTTTAACATTTTCTCTCACCTTTCTAAATTATCCCTTAATTGTTAAAGGTCTGATTGAAAATCTTTATTAAACTGTTCAAATCATTAGATTTTAAGTATTGAATCTAGTTTTCCTATGTAAAATAAATCTTAACATTTCATGGCAAACATTGTTTTGGGCCATAGGTGAAGTAGAGGAAATATAACATATAAACATTTTACTTTTTAAATATAAAGCAAATTCATTGTCCTAAATTGCTTAATGCTTAGACTTGCTAAAAATAGAACACTCTATGTTTCTTTATGTGTTTGTTGTTGTTGTTGTTGCTGTTGTTGTTTTTTGGTTCTTTGTTTTGTTTTGCCTCCTGGATACTTATATAAGTTCCAAGTTTATTTTAATTGCATTTAAATATTTGTTTGAATAAATGCCTTGTTCTATTATTGTTAAATAAAGACTCAGATTTTAGTATATTAAGCAACATTTCAAACAGTTATTTGTATAAAAGAATCAATTAAATTCAATACTACATCATTCATTATAATAATGTTAGAATAATACAATTGTAGACTATTGTAGTAAGAAGAAAGCTTAACAGTCATACAATATGACTCTTTGTCCAGTTCATTTATGTCCTATCCAACTCCTTTTAGAAATGAATGCCAAGAAAAGCACCACATGTCAGAAAAAATACACTGATTTTAGACAATTCTATTTGTTAAGAAAGTCTTTGGGGCAGCTAAGTGGCTCAGTGGATAGAGTACCAGTCCTGAAATCAACAGGACTTGAGTTCAAATTTGGTCTCAGACACTTAACACTTCCTAGATGTATAATTCTGCTCACTGAAACCCAGTTGCCTCAGAAAAACAAACTTCCTCATAATGAAGAAAACAAAAGACTTAATTCTTTTCTTTTGTATCAGAGTACATAAAGCTGAATTTTCCCATTGAAGCTACCACTTGAATCAGTGCTATTTATTCTATATGCTTCAATCAATTCTTGTATTTCAACAAAAATAATTGTTTCTACTTACAATAGCACTCCAATTTCTTGCATATTTATTCATAGCATTTATTAAATTCTTGTAATCATCTTAGCTCAGTTTTGTGGAATTAAAGGTAACATATGAAATATGATTTTGTTAGTTTGTTAGTTTAACCTCTGTAGTTGAGATTCTGGTTCCTGGTTCATTGACTTGAAGCTGGAATAAATTTAAGCTTATATAAATTATATTAGTTTTAGATTAGCAAACTGAGGCCAAAGACATATGACTAAGATCATTGAAATAAAAGATCTTGCATTTGAGAGTCAATTCTTTCTTTTTTTAATTGTATCATGATTTCTTTTTTATTATTATTATTAAAGCTTTTTATTTGCAAAATATATGTATGGGTAATTTTTCAACATTGACCCTTACAAAGCTTTCTTTTACAAATTCCCCACCCCTCCCTTAGATAGAAGGAAGTTAATTATGTTAAAATATGTGATAAATCAAATTTGTGTATACATATTTTTACTGTTATCTTGCTGTGCAAGAAAAGTCAGATCTACAAGAAAAAAAATCTGAGAGGGGAAACATAATTCAAGCAAACATCAATAGAGAGCATGCAAATGTTTTGTTGTGGTCCACATTTCATACCCCTCTCTCTGGGTGCATATGGTTTTCTTCACTGAACAAATGGAAGTGGTCTGAAACATTTCATTGTTGATGAGAGCCATGTCCATCAGAATTGATCATCATATATTAGTGTTGTTGCCATGTATAATGATCTCTTGGTTCTGCTCATTTCATTCAGCATCAGTTAATGTAGGTCTCTCCAGGTTTCTCTGAAATCATCCTGCTGGTTGTTTCTTATAGAACAATAATATTCCATAACATTCATATGCCATAATTTATTCAGCCATTCTCCAATTGATGGGCATCCATTCAGTTTCCAATTTCTAGCCACTACAAAAAGGGCTCCCACAAATATTCTTGCACGTGTGGGTCCCTTTCCCTCCTCTAAGATCTCTTTGGGATATAAGCCCAATAGAAATGCTGCTGGGTCAAAGGGTATGCACAGTTTGATAACTTTTTGAGCATAGTTCCAAATTGCTCTCCAGAATGGTTGGATCCATTCACAGTTCCACCAACAATGTATCAGTGTCCCAGTTTTCACATATCCCCTCCAACATTCATCATTATCTTTTTCTGCAAATCTTGCAGTTGTGTAGTGGTACCTCAGAGTTGTCTTAATTTGCATTTCTCTGATCAATAATGATTTGGAGCATCTTTTCATTTGACTAGAAATACTTTTAATTTCATCATCTGAAAATTGTTTGTTCATATCCTTTGACCATTTTGTACCATGTTTTCTTATGCAATACCTTTGAATAAGACCTACACTTTCATTACCTCATTTCAGTTGTTTGTCCCATTTTGGTAAAATCTATGATACCATATTTTTTACTTATATTAGCATGTAAATATTATTTTATTATCATGTGTATATTCAGACATTCTCTAAGGTTATGTATTATATTTCATATCTATTTTCCTACTTTTATACAAAGTATAACTATTACTTTGGTTATTTGTACAACAAAAATGATATCATTCATGGCTAGAAAAATTGAGGACATCTTTTAAATTATTTCAATTTTTTTCAAACATCTTTACATCATGTAGAAATATATCGATCATTGTGCATTGTGAAAAAAATTACAAAATGTATTCTTAAAGTACCAATAAATAATCCTTTTTTCTCCTGCAATGTGAAAAATAGTAGCTAGGATTTTCAAGTACAAATATATTCTTTCCTTACTTTTCCTATTCTTCTTTTAGATATAAATTTCATTTATGTAAATATTTTTCAGTTACATATAAAAATTTAAGAACCATTTAAAATTTTTTAAGTTGTAAGTTCTCTTCCTCTTTCCCACCTTGTGAGAAGGCAAGCAATATGATATAAATTATCTTAAATGTGTAATTATGCAGAATTGATTTCCATATTAACTATCTTACAAAACAAAATATACAAACAGTAAAAATAAAGTTTTTTTTTTCTAAGTATGTTTAATCAGTATTCAGAATTCATCAGTTATCTCTCTGGAAATAGATATTTTTTCATCACAAGTTCTTTAGAATTGCTTTTTTCATAATTTTTTTAAGGTTGATTAATTGTGCTAAACTATTTGCTATTCTCATAAATTTCTAAATCCTGGACTGGAAACACACACAATCACTCATTCACACACAGCACCCAATTTTTATGCACTTTTATATATTTAACTGTTGCCCTGAAAACAAGTAAAATTTTACTAGTCTAATCATTATTCAATTGGGTATTTACCCAGTGTCAGTTCAACAAACAGTTGATCCAATACCTAACCATTGCAGTAAGTAAACATTCAGACAATAAAATTATTCACTCCTGTCTTCTTTAGAGAAATTGCATATTTGGTGTTCCTATTCACAGACTTGAATAGAGATTTTTAATGTATTAACTGATTTATTTAATGTCCTGATAGTTTTAGCCAAAATTAAAGAATATACGATCTTGCTGATTAGATCTATCTATAGAACTATATTAGATCATATTCTATAATATGACTTCCATGGGAATCCATTGGGAAACTTAATGGAAAGTAAAAATTAAAACTTCATTTGACATCAAGCAATCTGCGGGGGGGGGAACACTTTTCATTATTATATAGTGACAACTATGAAAATATCAGACATTCTTCAATAGAAACTTCAATAAAGGTTCTAATACACAAAGGGTTAGAACTTTGCCAGAGGGAATTTGTGTTGAAGGTGACAAAATTATTTTTGCTATAGTAGAATTCAATAAATAATTATGATTGTTATCTCAAACTAAGCAATCATTTTGTTCATTTGGTTCAAAACACAATCAAGTTAATATTTAGAAAAAGCCACTCACTAAGGAAGATGGAAAGTGGAAATGTAAGTAAGGAAAGGAAAGTAAGGAAAATGAAAAAGTGGAAAATGCCTTCTTATGAAAGTCCCTATATAACATTCATTGAAAAGCCTATGGCTTAAACAGTGACAGAAAAGTATCTATTTCCTTTAACTAAAATAGGACAAAGAATAGACTTTTTCTTTTCTAATATTCCAGTGAAATGTTAAAGGGCAGGAGATTCATTTATTTCCGCTTGACTTCACTGCATTTATAAATTGGTTGAGTCTTTGACTGACTGCTTCCATGGATGGCTTGTTATAATGCTCAAATATCTACCCTGGTGAATGACTTTTATTACTCTGAGTCCATTTTGCTGTGAAAATCAAGAACAAATAAAAGAATAGCTACCTTCTAGTAAAACAGAAATTGACAAAAATCTTTTCATTTGAGGGGCAAAACAAGCTTAAAGTTACTAACTATGATATGTTCAAGAAATGGGTAAAGCCTTCTTGACTTTAGGAACCCTCAGAGTATAAACAATGTCTATATAAGCTAAGTTATATTATTTTCTCTGAGTAAAGTGATACAATTTATATTGCTTCAATTTGAAGTATCAAAATTTAAGTGTAAACTTTTCACACAAATAAAGTCAGATCTAAACAACTTGGAAAATATAAAGTACTCTAGGATAGGCTGAGTGAATATAATAAAGATTACAATACTATCTAAACTAAATTATTTATTTAGTGTTATAACAATCAAACTCTCAAGAAATTATTTTACTGACCTAAAAAAATAACAACAAAATTCATCTTGAAGAACAAAAGGTCAAGAATTTCAAGTGAATTAATGAAAAATGCAAATAAAGGTTGCCTAACTGCACAAGATCTACAATTATATTATAAAGCAGTAGTCATCAAAACAATTTGGTACTGACTAAGAAATAAAGTAGTTGATCAATGGAACAGGTTAGGTTCACAGGACAAATTAGTCATTGGCTATAGTAATCTAATGTTTAACAAACCCAGAGACCCCAGGTTTTGGGAAAATAATTCACAATTTGACAAAAACCGCTGGGAAAATTGGAAATTAGTATGGCAGAAGCTAGGCATTGACTCACACCTAACACCTTATAACAAGAAAAAGTCAAAATGGCTTCATAATCTATATATTAAGAATGCTATTATAAACAAATTAGAAGAACATAGGATACTTTACCTCTCATATCTGTTAAGGAGGAAAAAAATTGAGACCATAGAAGAATTAGAGATCATTATTAATCATAAAATGGATAATTTTTACAAGTTAAAAAGTTTTTGAACAAACAAAACCAATGAAGACAAGACTAGAAGGGAAGCAATAATAAACTGGGAAAACATTTTTACATTCAAAGGTTCTGATAAAGACCTCATTTCTAAAATATATAGAGAAATAATTCAAATTTATAAGAATTCAAGCCATTCTCTAATTGATAAATGGTCAAAGGACATGAACAGACAATTTTCAGCTAAAGAAATTGAAACTATTTCTAATCATATGAAAAAGTACTTGAAATCACTTTTGATTAGGGAAAGGCAAATTAACTCAACTTTGAGATATCACTACATACCTCTCAGATTGGCTAAGATGATAGGAAAAGAAAATGATGGATGTTGGAAGGGATGTGGGAAAACTGGGATACTGATACATTGTTGGTGGAATTGTGAACAAATCCAACCATTCTGGAGAGCAATTTGGAACTATGCTCAAAAAGATATTAAACTGTGCATACCATTTTACCCAGCATTATTTCTACTGGGCTCATATCTCAAAGAGATTTTCAAGGAGGAAAAGGAACCCATAAATGCAAAAATGCTTGTAGCAGCCCTTTTTGTAGTATAAAGAAACTGAATGGATGCCCATCACTTGGAGAATGGCTGAATAAATTATTTTATATGAATGTTAAGGAATATTATTGTTCTGTAAGAAATGGCTAGCAGGATGGTTTCAGAGAGGCCTGGAGAGATTTGCATGAACTGATGCTGAGTGAAATTATCAAAACCAGGAGTTCATTATATACGGCAGCAAAACTATATGATGATCACTTCTGATGGACATGGCTCTCTTCAACAATGAGATGATTCAAACCAGTTCCAATTGTTCATTAATGAAGAGAGCCATCTACATCCAGAGAGAAGCCTGTGGGAACTGAGTGTGAACCACAACATTTCTGTTGATATTTGCTTGCATTTTTCCTTCTCAAGTTTTTTTTTTTTTCCTTTCTAGACCTGATTTTTTTCTTGTGCAGCAATATAACTATATAAATTTATAGACATCTATTGGATTTATTATGTATTTTAACATATTTAACATGTATTGGACTACCTTCCATCTAGGCGACGGTGTGGAGGGAAGGAAGGAAAAATTTAGAACAAAAAGTTTTGCAAGGATCAATGTTGAAAAATTATGCATATATTGTAAAAAAAAAGCTTTAATTAAAAATAAAAATAAAAAACAGCGTTTTTACCTCATAATAAATTTATGTATTGATATGAAAGCATAATTCTGGTTTAGTAAATGTTCACTTCTGGATTTATATAACAAAATTATAGCAAGTGAAGGCATTTATCTTGAATGAGGAGATTATGCTACATCTATAATTGAAGGTAGTATCTACAAATACTTTTTGTCTATTTTAAGCAATACATATGATAAATAGCTGTAACAAGCTGCTTACTGACATCCTGAAATCAAACCTAAATTGTGTGGTGGGTAAAAGATGAAATGGCTGAAGGAACAAAATTTTGAGCTTCCACACATATTGATTTATTAATAGTACATTTCAATTTCTGAACAAATCAGGATCAAATTTGGCACTAGTCTTCAAATACAGAGATAAACTTTTATTATATATGGAAAAAATTAAAAGGCCAATTAATTAAAAGAAAATAATTAGACATAGAATGCAAAATTAGGTAATCTAGTTTCTGATTGAAAGAATGTTTAGACACTTTCAAAATGGGAAGCAGGAGAAAACTAGGTGCACTTCCCAGAAATTAGAAAAAGATGTGTCTCAATCCCCTTCAATTTTTTTTTATTCAATCAAAGGGTCATAAGAATTATAATTAACTACTACTGGGCCAGTTTTCAAATAAAATTTCTGACTTAAGATGTGTAATTGTAAAAAATAATCTTATTTCATTTTGAATCTTACCAGGTTTGTGATTACCATAACCTAGGTCCTTAGGTAAAGGCTCTCTAAGCAGAATGTAGAGGTAGTCCTATTTTCAAGCCACACAGGGCTAAGTACAAACAATGAAATAAGTTTTTCAAAGATTTCCACAATTGAATAAAGTTTTCTCACAAAATAGAAATTAGGCTAGACCCATAATTGAATAGAAAGGGGAAAGGAGCTAGCTCCAGAATTAAGTCACAGGATGGAATCAGTGTGCTTCTCCCAATTCCCTTGATCAGCCTGCTTAATTGATCCCCTCAATTTCCTCCTTTTGATCCATGGGAAGAGTGGGCTTGCAAAATGTAAACCCCCTAGTAGAAAATATTAAAAAAAACCCTTTTGAAATGGGTTTAATGTAATTTAAAGATTGTTCCTATACCTTCTACTGGAGTTGTGACAGAGATGATTTCTCTGAGCTTATAGACAATGGGCTTCTATTGTAACATATTTATATAGCTAGGCTATCAAATTTTTATTAGACTATGAAATAGGAATTTTACTCACACTCATATATTGATAATATTAAGTGTGAAAAAATAATAGAAAGATAGAAACATATCTCAGAAATATTTTACTGCAATGCAGAAAACTGTAAAAATTAGATTATGATAAAATGATTTTTTTTCTAGAGTGCCATTATATAAGGAAATTGTAGAAAATGTGTAACATTTCACTACAGTTTGAAAAACAAAAAAGAACACTTAGTAATCAGGCCCTCATTGTTAGGATTATAAATTAGACATTTGCTATTTTTCAAAATTCAGCAGACAGCAAATTCCTTACATTAAAAAGAGATACTAAAAATTACTTGAAATTGAACATATACACTTAACGTTTTGTATAACATAATCTCTGTCATATGTGTTACATTTCCATATCTCTGTAATTATACAAATTCGTGGATGTAACATTGACCACTAAAATTAAATTAATAGATGACATCATGACATTTATTAATTATCTAGTATATGTCAGGTATTATGAAATTAATAGGTTTAAATATTCAGGTAGCTAGAAGATAAAATCAAAATCATGAGAGAATAGGTTCAAGTGCCATGCCATTTCTATAATCCTATCTGCTACTAAAGTTATCCTCAAAACATTTTCAATGAACCTACAGAAAGCTATTTCTCAATACTGCTTTTTAATTATCAAAATAAATAGTCATTCATCTGTGTAATAAAAATGAATAATATAAAATATAAATTTAAATATTATATATGTATATATGTAATATTAATATAGAAGAAAACAGTAAGAAATACTAGTATTATTTCTAATTGAACTATAGTTAAAAGTTGAAAGGGAAATTATTATAATCATTTGAGTAGTAATGGTCATGTAAATTACATAGATATGTTAACAAGAGTTGTCTAATGCAGCTTGCCAGAGGCATTAATTGATACCTTTGGAATACTGACTGCTCCTTTTCAAAAGAGATGGTACCTACTCCGTAGTGGGAATCTGGTGAAGGGTCATGAGTAATGCCACTAAAATAGTGGTGTATCTAGCTGCTTCCTCTAAATATTGTAGTTGACTATCCCAATATTTTCAAAACTATATGATGTTTCACTATTCTAGAAAGGTGAGATGAAAATAATAGAACCATGATTATGACTTATTTCTGTCCCTTCCTAGCCAATGCTTGTTAGATAAAAGAGCATTTTAAATAGTAAGTAAATCATTTATAAAAGCAAAACAGCAATTAGAAATTTGAAAAGTAATAGATATTCACAAATATTGTGCATACATATACATATAAATATACATTACACACATATATGTGTATGTATAATACATTTATAGATATTTGAACAGGGATATAAATGTGAATATATTCTGATGCTTGTTCATTCACAAATGGGTATGTGTGTGTGTGTGTGTGTGTGTGTGTGTGTGTGTGTACCAAAAAAAACATCAAGAGTGAATGGCTTCTTGTGATGAGAGTAAGATAATCTAACTCAATTAAGAAAGACTGATTTAAAAGGAATTTCTCCCTCTGAAATCACTAAGAAGGTAAGATGAAAATTAGGGATTTGTTAAGTATTTGAATGTTCCTCTAAATCTGTAGCTTCAAAAGACTTTAATTCTAAACATATTTGAAATCACATTTTACTCTTAAAAAGTGCATTGTGGCACTATCCAAAAGCATTTGTGCCAAATACATTTTGTGTGCAAACTCAAAGCATTCTTTTTATCATATAGAATGCTTCTTCTCTGTATAGTGGCATAGAAGTCATTGTAGGCTTAAAAGACTCACTTGCAAAAAAAAAAAAAAAAAAAAAAAAAGGACCTATAGCACCAGAATACTGACCTTCAGTAAAAAAACAATGATAACGGCTAAAGCCTGACTGTAAAATGATTCTTGGTAAACATAGGGCAATAGTGTAGTTACAAAGATAGAATTCTTTCTATTTCTCTTAAGATGCTCTTCAAGTATGTATTTCCTTTTATTTACTACTTAACCCATTTAAACTTTTTAAAAAACTATTTGTGATCCCAATATTTTATTATTTTACTATAACAACTTTTCTAATAAAATCAAGATTTTTTATCTTCCCATGACAGAGAACATTATTTCGTTTACATATACAATATTATGTGTAATTAATGAAATTACTGAGTGTTTATAAGCTGATTGCTCTCTTCATTCGTTGACAAACAAGAACTTTTAAGATACTTTATATATCAGAATAACCTTATAATAACTCTTAAGATTTCTGGGATTTGTTCCTCTTTTATCTAATTTCTTTCGAAAGAAATATCTTTTTCTTTATTCTTCAGGT
>JAJPUD010030247.1:0-10335 GCA_023553655.1 Myrmecobius fasciatus
AAATTAAAACTATTTGTAGTCATATGAAAAGGTGTTCCAAATCACTATTGATCAGAGAAATGCAAATTAAGACAATTCTGAGGTACCACTTCACACCTGTCAGATTGGCTAAAATGACAGAAAAAGTTAATGATGAATGTTGGAGGGAATGTGGGAAGGCTGGGACACTGATGCATTGTTGGTGGAGCTGTGAATGGATCCAGCCATTCTGGAGAGCAATTGGGAGCTATGCTCAAAAAGTTATCAAACTGTGCATACCCTTTGACCCAGCAGCATTTCTATTGGGCTTATATCCCAAAAAAATCATAAAGGAAGGAAAGGGACCCACATGTGCAAGAATGTTTGTGGCAGCCCTTTTTGTAGTGGCTAGAAACTGGAAACTGAATGGATGCCCTTCAATTGGAGAATGGCTGAATAAATTATGGTATATGAATATTATGGAATATTATTGTTCTGTAAGAAACGACCAGCAGGATGATTTCAGAGAGGCCTGGAGAGACATGCACGAACTGATGCTAAGTGAAATGAGCAGAACCAGGAGATCATTATACACCGCAACAATAATACTATATGACGATCAATTTTGATGGACATGGCTCTCTTCAACAATGAAATGTTTCAAACCACTTCCAATTGTTCACTGAAGGAAGCCATATACACCCAGAGAGAGGGATGTGAAATGTGGACCACAACATAACATTCTCATACTCTCCATTGATGTTTGCTTACATTGTGTTTCCTTTATCTGATATGTCTTTCGTGTAGATACGATTTTTCTTGCACAACAATGATAAGTGTGGAAATATGTATACATATATTCGATTTGTCAAGTATTTTAACATAATTAACATGTAGTGGATATCCTGCCATCTAGGGGAGGAGTGGGGAGGAAAAATTTGTAACAGAAAGCTTTGTAAGGGTTAATGTTGAAGAATTACCCATGCATATATTTTGCAAATAAAATAAAATTTAAAAAAATTTATGATGAAAAATCCTATCCATATCCAGAGAAGGAACTGATTGTGTCTCAATACAGATTGAAGCATTTTTTCTTTTCAGCTTAATTTTTCTTGAGGGTTTTTTTTTTATTATGATGAGAGATCTATGTTTTCTTTTATCTATTCTTTCTTTTATAACTTTTATGGAAATGTTCTGCATAACTTCACATGTAGTGTCTTAATTGTGGGTGGGGATAAAGGAGAGAACCTAGAAGTCAAAAAATTTAAAAACAAATGTAAAAAATTGTTTTGAATATAAGTGGGGAAAATATTAAACAAAATTATGTTCACATATCCTTGTTCAATTCTATATTTAGCACATTTTCCTAAAATAATAGTCCTGATTTATATCTTTTCTCATATTTAAAAATAATTGATTAGGAAGTTAGGAATTTAGGAAGTTAATTTGCCTTAGAATAGAATTTGGAGTTCAAGAACAAAGGAGTATTTTGAGTTAAAAGAACTAACATGCCTTTTCTACTGGTGCAATGGCAATAAGGTTTTGGAGTTTAAAAAGTAACCTGGGAAGAGATAATGATAAATATTGGAAGGGATATGGGAAAACTGGGACACTAATGCATTGTTGGTGGTCCTGTGAAATGATCCAAACATTCTGGAGAGCAATTTGGAATTTTGCACAAAGAACTATAAAACTGTGCATACTCTTTGATCTTGCAGTGTCACTACTGGATCTGTATCCCAAAGAAATCATAAACAAGGGAAAAGAAGCTGCATGTGCAAAAAATGTTTTCAGCAGCTCTTTTTGTAGTGGCAAGAACTGGAAACTGAGTGGATGCTTATAAATTGGGAAATGGCTGAATAAATTATGGTATGCGAATGTTGTGCAATATTATTGTTCTGTAAGAAATGATGAGCAGGCTGGAAAGATTTACATGAACTGATGCTGAGTGAAGTAAGCAGAACTAAGAAAATACTGTGCAAAGTAACAAAATGATGTGATCAACTATGATAAATTTATCTCTTGTCAGCTATATGGTTATCCAAATCAATTCCAATAGACTTGGGATGGAAAATGGCAACTGCATCCAGAGAGAGAACTATGGAGATTGAATATAGATCAAAGAATAGTATTTTCATCTTTTGTTTATTTGTTTGTTTTTTCTTTTTTATGTTTTTTCCCCTTTTGGTCTGATTTTTTTTTTCACACAACATGACAGACATGGGAATATATTTGAAAGGATTGTACATATTTAATCTATATCATATTGCTTACTGTCTTGGGGAGGGGAAGATAAGGAAGGGAGGGAGAAAAACTTGAAATACAAAGTCTTACAAAAATGAATATTGAAAAAGTATTCTTACATGTTTTTGGAAAAAACAAAATACTTTTTAAAAAAGTAAGTTGGAGCATGAGAGTTTAACTGATTTGCCCAGGGTCAGTATATATAAGAAGTGGGCCTTCCATGAGGAAGGCCTTAATAAATGCTTATTGGATTAGATTGGATCTGTTCTATAATGGTTTCAAGTCCTAAATTTTGTCAACCAGTAAAGGATATATAACATAGACCTTAGAATAGTCATATGCCAAATGAGCACACAAAAAATGAGGATTTTTAATGAATAAATAAATGGATGGATTTTTATAAATGCTTACCCCTACTAACTAACTACCCCAGTTTGAACTAGTAAGGAAAATGAAGGCAAATATCTGACAAGTTTAGAGATTGAGGTAATATTTTTATTGGATAAAAAAAGGAGATGAGTACTGTGCTTTTAAGACACTCATTTGGCTTGCCTCAGTTTCACTAAACCTGTAGCAAATTGCCATTTCCTTTATCAAAATCATTCTCTCTGTACTTCCCTTTTTTATGGGGAAGGTGAGTGATTATGGGTATGAAATGTTACATATATTTAATGCATATGCAGAATGCATCATATCAATTGGTTTGAGGTTGATATGACAACATTATTAAACTTTTTTTTAAAACAAGGAATGGCTCACTGGGTAGAGAAGTGATCTATTTGGAAGTGAATTTTGGTATAGTAGAGAGTACACTGGCTGTGCAATCAGGGAATTTGAATTAAAATATTGACTCTGCTACCTATTGCCTGTGTGGTTTTAGGTAAATCATTAGCTTGTCTTGGCTGTAGTTTTTTCCCCTGAGACAATTGGGGTTAAGTGACTCAAGGTCACACAGCTAGGAAGTGTTGTGTCTGAGGACAGATTTGAACTAAGGTCCTCCTGACTTCAGGGCTGGTGCTCTATCCACTGTACCACCTAGCTGCCCCATGGCTGCAGTTTTTTCAACTGAAAAATGAGGGGGTTAGAATAGGTAGCTACTGGTATCCCTCCCAGAACTAAATCTATAATTCTATGAATATGATGTAAAAACAAAAAGTATCAATAAAATTTTATTTTTTTTAATATTTGTGAATTTTATTTGAGGTAATAAAGGAATGGAAAATAGAAATAATCCACATAATTTGGGTGATCAATTTACAAATTCTTATTTTTCATTATTAATTTTTTTAAGTTAAAGCTTTTTATTTTCAAAGCATATGTATGGATAATTTGCACCCTTGCATTCACCCTTGCAAAAGGTTGTGTTCCAGATTTTCTCTCCCTTCCCTCTATCCCTTCCCCAGTAATCCAATATATGTTAAGTAAGACATGTGCAATTCTTCTATACATATTTCCACAAATATCATGCTGCACAAGAAAAATCAGATCAACAAGGAAAAAAATGAGAAAGAAAACAAAAAGCAAGCAAACAACAATAAAAAGGCAAAAATGCTATGTTGTGATCTACATTCAGTTCCCACAGTCCTCTCTCTTTGGGTGCAGATGGCTCACTTCATCACAAGACCATTGAAAGTGGCACGAATCATCTGACTGTTGATAAGAGCCACATCCTTCAAAACTGATAATCATATGCTTTTGCTGTTGCTTTGCATAATGATCTCCTGGTTTTGCTCATTTCACTGAGCATCTTTTCATGTAAATCTCTCCATCCTCTCTGAAATCATCCTGCTATCAAAATTTTAAAACAAGACAAAAATGAAATCATTTTTTCTACCTGGCATAAGTCTCAATATATAATCAGTCTATTGTTCATGAGTATGATTTAGGATTTCTGTTTTTCTTTTAAATTCAGGTGCTATAGGTTGAACTTTGTATATGGATATAAAAAGAGGTCAAGCACAGTAAAAAACAGAACCTCTAGATGCTGAAGCAAGAATCCTAGCTGTCCTGTTAAAAATCACCCAGAACAGAGTGGATAAAGTTGTCTTTGAACAAGCAATATCTAGTGTCTGGCCTCTACAGATCATTAAAATTAGACCACAACCTGCAAATAAATGACAGGAAAATGTTTCTTTTTTTTTTTTTTTTTTTTTTTTTTTGCTTAGGCAATTGGGGTTAAGTGACTTGCCCAGGGTCACACAGCTAGGAAGTATCTGAGACCAGATTTGAACTCAGGTCTTCCTGACTTCAGGGCTGGTGCTCTAGCCACTGCGCCACCTAGCTGCCCCCAGGAAAATGTTTCTATTAACAACGATGATGAATAATTCTTGGGTGAATTTATGAATGCAGAATAATAGCAAGAGCTTAAGATAATACCTTTCAAACAGAGATTACATTTTAAATAGTGTAGTAGGTAATTTCTAGCTATGAGAAGATGAGACTGTCTTGAAAGAAATGAATTTTGGAAGCCCAAAGAGTCTTTCATGGGATATGAGCAGTCAGGCAAGTTAATAGAATAACTTGTTTTGTTAAAAATATATCTTAAGGGGCAGCTAGGTGCTGCAGTGGTTAGAGCACCAGCCCTGAAGTGAGGAGGACCTAAGTTCAAATCTGATCTCAGATACTTCCTAGCTGTATGACCCTAGGCAAGTCATTTAACCCCAATTGCCTCAGCAAAATATATATATATATCTTAATTTATTTCATCTTTATAAGTCATTTTGTTGTTTTTCTAAATAATGACTGCTTTTTATTTTTCAAAATACATGCAAAAACAGTTTTAAACATTTACCCTTGCAAAACTCTGTGTTCCAAATTTTTCTCCCTCCCTCCCTCCCCTAGACATCAAGTAATCCAATTTAGGTTGAATTTATGCAATTCATCTTTTTTTTTTTCCTTTTTGCTGAGGCAATTGAGGTTAAGTGACTTGCCCAGGGTCACACAACTAGGGAATGTTAAGTGTCTGAGACCAGATTTGAACTCAGGTCCTCCTGACTTCAGGTCAGGTGCTCTATCCACTGAGCCCACATAGCTACCCCTGCAATTCTTCTTCTTCTTCTTTTTTTAATATTGTATTGGAAAAAACAGTAAGAAAAAAAGAAAAACAGACAAGAAATAAAAAACAAAATAAAGCAAAACAAAAGAGAACATTGTCATGTGCCTAGAAGAACATCAGGGAGGATTCAAAATATATAACAACAAATTACCAGATCAAGAACACACACACATATGTATTAGTAGAAGAAATGATATTCGTGAAAAGTCCATTTTTCTTTACTTCCTTGTAAATTGTTCTTTCATTCTCTGCTATGCACCTTATTTACTTTATTCTTTTCCCTCCTTCCATTCTCAAGCAAGCTACAGTTAAGAAATGATATATTTATATACATATGTAGATATATACATACATGCATACATTCACATGCATATACATACACAACTCACATATACACACATCTTTTCAATCCCTGCTGACTTTTTAATTAATTTCTGCTCCATAACTTGCCTTACTATTACTTAACTTCCCTCTACCCAAGGATCCTTCCCTTGTTTTCTTTCTTCACCTTTTGTTCCCCATCTGTCCATCCTTCCCCTTAATTTCTTTATAGATTTTGGAGGGTGCTATACCCTTCATGGTGTGTATATATATATATATATATATATATACATATATATATATAGTGTTGCCTATTGAACCCATTCCCAATGTGAGTAGGTTTTCAGAACCCTCCTTCCCTCTCTACTGCTTCTGTGTCTATTCTTCCTCTGCACCTTATTTGCGTAATATGATTACTATTTTTACCTTAACTCTGTCAATCTTTCTTTTTAGCTACACTATTTTTATGTGAATTTTAAACATATAGTATACATTTCCCATGTAGAAAAAATAACAATTTGTTCCTGTTTAAAGAGTGTGTCCAATGGCTCTCTTCAACAATGAAATGTTTCAAACCACTTCCAATTGTTCACTGATGAAAGCCACATACACCCAGAGAGAGGGATGTGAAATGTGGACCACAACATAACATTTTCATGCTCTCAATTGATGTTTGCTTGCATTGTGTTTCTTTTATCTGATTTTTCTTTCTTGTAGATATGATTTTTCTTGCACAATGATAAGTGTGGAAATATGTATACACATATTCGATTTGTCAAGAATTTTAACATAATTAACATGTAGTGGATATCCTGCCATCTAGGGGAGGGGTGGGGAGGGGGGAGGAAGAATTTGTAACAGAAAGCTTTGTAAGGGTTAATGTTGAAGAATTCCCATACGTATGTTTTGCAAATAAATAAATAAATAAAAGAGTGTGTCCATATTAATTTCCTTAAAATTGATCTTTCATATTGATTCTTATATGTTAAATTTTCTGTTAAGTTCAGGTTTGGCTGGTAGAAAGTGCTGAAAATCTGCAAATTCAAGGAATGTCCATTTTTTCTCATTCAAAATTATAAATAATTTTGTTGGATATGATATTTTTGAAAACAGACCTACTTCTTTTGATTGTCAGTAAATATGATTACAGAACCTGAAGTCTCTTATTATAGCTGCTGATAAGTCTTATACAATTCTAATTGTAGCTCCAGTATATTTGACTTGCTTTTTTTTTCTTGTTTCTTGCAAAATTTTCTCTTTAACAGGAAGTTTCAAAATTTGGCAGGTTATATTATGGAATGTTATATTAAGGAATGTTATATTCCTGTGTATTTTCCACAAAGGATCTCTTTGAGGAAGTGATCAGTGGATTTTTTTCTATTTCTAATTTTTCTATTTTTCCTCATATTCTATCTCTCCAGGATAATTTTCTAGGATTATTTCCTGTATCATTGTGTCTAGGTTCTCTTTTTGATCACAACTTCCTGGCAGTCTGTTTATTATTATATTTTCTCTTCTTGATTTTTCCCCCAAATCTATCATTTTTCTTAGGTTTCATATTCTGTTCTATTTTCTTATTCTTTATAATCTATTTTGATATTTCTTGGTCTCTCATAGTTTCACTGACCTCCCCTAGTCCAATTCTAGTTTTCAAAGCATTATTTTCATCTTTGAGACTTTGTACCTCCTTTTCTAGTTGGTTAACTTTTTTTTCTACAATCTTTTGTTTTTTCTTGGATGGTTCTTATTTTTTTAAATTTTTCCTCGTATCTCCTTTGATTTTTAAATTATTTTTTGAGTTCTTTTATAAATTTTCTCTAGGCAGTGAGTCATTTCACATTATACTTTGGGGTAGAAAATTTTTTTTTAATTTCAGTATCCTCCTCTGAAGATGAACCCTGGTCTTCTCTCTTCCCATAATTTGTTTCAATAGTGGGGTTCTTTCTTCTTTGTGGATTCATTTTTCTTTTTAATAAAAGATATTAGTGTAAGCATCTTGAATAGTGGGCTTGAGGATGGTATCTCAAGCTTCCCTTCAACTCTCCATTCTGACTAGGAACCCCAAACCAAGAATTCCATCCTTCTGCAAGGATCCACCCAAAGTGAACAGCATCTCTGTCCCACTGCTTCTGCACTCACAGGTGTGCTGGTTTTTTCTCACCCAGGGCTGCTGCTCTGCAGCACAGCTAGGCTTGGTGTTCCCATTCAGCCAAGGTTCGCTCAGTTCTCTCGGGACACAGACCCTGACTAGACTCAACAGTCTGAGAGGTGAAAGTCTCTGTGGTTCCTGCTCCAGACACATCTACCTAGCCCAAGGGTCTCCACTTAATGTTTCCATGGAGCTAGCTAGAAGTTGTCTGCACTTCACAGAGTTAATCAGCTGCCCAGGGTCTTTCTTCAGATCTTCTCTGGTGGAGGACCCCTATTCTACCCCAAGTCTTCCTGATTTTTCACCACTATATTTTCCCTGAGGCGTGAATTTGTTCTATTTGTGGGGTAAATTAGGAAAGCTTGAAATTTACCAATCTACTCTTCCATCTTCCCAGATTCCTCCCCATATGCAATTCTTCCAACATATTTCTACATTTATCTTGCTGCGCAAGAAAAATCAGATAAAAAAGGGGAAAAAATGAGAAAGAAAAAAACCAAGGAAACAACAACAAATTGAAAATATTATGCTGTAATCCACATTCAGTCTCCATAGTCTACTCTCTGAATGTGGATGGCTCTTTCCATTACTTGTCTATTGGAATTGCCTTGAATCACTTCACTGTTGAAAAGAATCCAAGTCCATCACAGTTGATCATCATATAATCTTGTTGTATAACAGTCATTTTGAAGAAAGAAAAAAGAAACTTTTATAAAGAAAATAATTGAGCAAAAATATTTGATAATGTAAATAACTATTGATAATGTAAATAACCTTTTTGTCCTAGTTCCCAGCTCTCTGCTTTCTTTGTTTTGTCATTTACTTAGAGTTTAAAAACCTTTTTAGTGCTCTTTTTCTCAACAGTATTTTTCCAAATACATATAAAAATAGTTCTCAACATTCATTTTTGTAAGACTTTGTGTTCCAATTTTTCTCCCTCTCTCTCTTCTCCTCCTCAAGACAGCCAGCAAGCCAATATAGGTTAAACATGTTTAGTATTTTAAAACATATTACCATATTTGTCATATATTGTAAGAAAAAAATCAGATCAAAAGGGAAAAATATTTTTAAAAAGGTGAAAATATTATGCTTCATTAATTTCTACAGTTCTCTCTTTGGATGCAGTTCACATTTTCCATTCCAAGTCTATTGCAATTGTCTTGGATCACCATATTGCTAAGAAGACCCAAATCCATCACAGTTGATCATCACATAATAGCAAATAATTTAGTATCCCTAAATAAAAAGGAAAAGGGGACAGTTTCTGAGACACTTACATATATAAACATTAATGTAAGTATAAATTAGTTTTATCAAGATGTTAATGAACTTATTGAACCTTGATTCCAGATTGGAATTGAATCAGTCTTATTGATTATGACATCGATCTCTTTCCTTTTGTTAGGGAATAGACATGGAATGAGTTATATATGCCCATCTAAGAACAATGGATTAGTGCTTTTTGTTTTTTTGCTTTTGCTTAACTACACTTTTAATGTTAAAAACCCCAATAACTTATTTTTAGAGAGTATGTTGAACTTACCATAGTAAATTAAGTGGATGAATAGAAAAGAATATAATGTATGTAGCAGAAAGAGCATTTTATTTAAAATCAGAAGACCTACATTAGAATGGCTTTGCTACTTATCTGTTTGAACTTGGGCAAGTTAATAAACTTTTCTGACTTGTATTTTGCACATCTGCACAATATGAGGGTTGGTTGAGATATTCACTAATATCATTCCTAGGTTCTCATTAGCTAAGCTGTGGAAAGTCTCTAAAAAAGGTGTTAATAGCTGAAGGTATTTCACCTCATCCTTAAATCTGACAAACAGCTTTACACTATTGTCTTACTTAGTGCAGGGGAAACTACAAGTGTACCTGCAAATCAAGATTGGGGTAAAGGCTATAGAAAAGATCACTTTTATTCAAGTTATTAATGTGACATAAATAAGTCCTTTCCCATTGCTAATGCAAAACTTCATTATAGAGTGAGGTGTTCCATTGGCGAGAAGTTTTAATAAGGACAGGTGATCATTAGAAAATCCTAACAGTATAAAATTAAAAAAAATCTTATCTCTGTCTTCAAGAAATATTATTTCCAAGAGGGAAAACATATCAGGGAAGTATTGCTAATGTGAAGCTCATTTCCCTTGGCTCTTAGGATCACAGAATTGAAAGTGTCTTTGGGATATTAGTGACAAGCCACCAGGTAAGAAAATGCCTAAGGTTTCCAGAACAAATAATGCTTTCATTTTAAAATTCCATTTTCACCTCTTCCATCTTTTGGCACTCATTGACATTTGCTCTCTTGTGATGATGCTACATCCTAGACCATCATTTCTAGTATCGTTGGATTTTCCTTTGTATGCTGATTGCCTGGTCTTGCTTCTCATTCATTGTTGGTTCCCAGTTTCCCTCTATTAAAGTCTCTAAGCAGTAACTGCTCCTCCTTTGAGTTTTAGTCAATCCAAATTTATTGTCTAACTCATCTTTTGGTATCTGTTATTTTTTCAAATAATTCTTTCCTTCCTTCTTTTCCTTTCCTTTCAAACTTCTTCCTTCTTCCTCCCTCCCTCCCTCCTTCCCTCCCTCCTTCCCTCCCTCC
>JAJPUD010030248.1:0-13299 GCA_023553655.1 Myrmecobius fasciatus
TAAAGTTGTGAATTGTTTGTAGTAGTTTTTTAGTTGAGTCTCTAGGGTTCTCTAAGTATACCATCATGTCATCTGCAAAGAGTGATAATTTGGTTTCTTCACTACCTACTCTGATTCCTTTTATCTCTTTTTCTTCTCTTATTGCTGAAGCTAGCATTTCTAATACAATATTAAATAGTAATGGTGACAGTGGGCAGCCTTGTTTCACTCCTGATCTTATTGGGAATGGTTATAGTTTGACTCCATTACATATGATGCTTGCTGAAGGTTTTAAGTAGATACTACTAATCATTTTAAGGAAAAGCCCATTTATTCCTATACTCTCCAATGTTTTTAATAGGAATGGGTGTTGGATTTTATCAAAGGCTTTTTCTGCATCTATGGAGATAATCATATGTTTTTTATTAATTTGGTTATTAATATAATTGATTATGCTAATAGTTTTCCTAATATTGAACCAGCCTGTAGGGTTGTTTTTAGGAAAATATTTGTAAAATTTAAAGTATTATACAAGTTGTATCACTGGTTGTCTTACTGTTGTATTAAATACCTTTCTACCCCATTTTTTCTAACATGGAAGCCTCATTATTCATTTTGACTAATCATTTCCTCAACTTTCTAAACCTCAATGACTTTATGCTTCACCTCATTTCATTTGTATATCATACTTATAACACAGAACTTCCCATTTAAAAATACTGTCCATCTTTAATTAATCAATCAATCAACAAATTTTTAAAGAGCTTCCTGAAAGGGCTAGTCACTAATTCTCCCTCCCTTCTTTACTGTCTGAAGAAAACTATGATTTTATCTGCTTCTCTAAATTTCTTTCCCAGTGAAGCCTTTCTTTTCCCTCATTGTAATTGTTGGCCCCAGCCTCCTTCCTCTAATCTTTGTAGTTACTCAATTTAATTTTGGCTTCATTCACTGGTAATATCTAAACTTGACTCATTGATCTGGAATTATCAAATCTCCACTAAGGATTAGTTATTCATAATAACAGAATCTTCCATTCCCTAGACTATATAAGATCTTCCTAACTGGCTAATTCTTATTTTTGTAGGTTTATACTCATGATTCAATTTCCCCACTCTTGCTTCAAGGAAAGTAAAATTTTCCAGAAAGTTGCAACATTGAAGTGACTTCATTCAGTACAAATTTATGGTGCATAAACTCAGCTATGGTCTTCCTGTTGTTTGGCCATTCTGCTATGAAAATATCTCATTTCCCACAGTGAATATTCCAAAACATTTCCTGTTTCTTCACAACAAATGTATCTCCAAAATTATAGCAAAATACCTGAGCAACTATTTCACTAAAGATATCTAAAGCTATCCAAGGAGACATTGCTTTGTGCCCCTCTGTCAACCATCAAGCATTTCTCAGCATTATCAGCAGTTTTACTTTTTCTTTTTTGCTTCAGTCACAAAAGAAAAATCATTCTTCAATGGAATTAATTCTTATCTTTCTTCCCTTAATTTATTCTCATCCTGTTTTCTCCAGGATTCTCCTTTAGCAATTGTCCTTTCTTCATTATGAATCTTCAATCTCTCCTTTCCATTTGTTCGAATTCTGTCAATATAAGTATCAGATACTTATTTGCTGTGTTATTCCAGGGAAGTCATCTAACCCAATTTGCCTCAGTTTATTCATCTGTAAAATGAGATGGAGAAGGAAATAGCAACTTATTCTAATGGCTCTGCCAAGAAAATCCCAAATATTATTACAAAGACTTAGACATGACTAAAACAACTGAACAACAACTGTTGACTTCTTTTATGATGTCTCTTGGCTTCATAAACACCTGCTCTCCTGTTTCTTTGTGTGCCTTTCTAATTACTCCTAACTCTCTTTCTTTCTCTGGTTTTCTTCCTTCTTCACAACAGTTGATGTGTATATTCTCTAATTAACTTACTTTCCCTTTGAAATTCTGTTAATTCCCCATGGCTTCAATTAGTACCCTGGAAGATGGCTCCCAATTCTATATTTTCTATCCTGACATCTCTCCTGAGCTAAGTATTTACTTACCCTCTTACCTACAAAAAAATTCTGCCTCATTTTTCATCTGTTCCTCAAGCTTGATGTGTCCAAAACTGAATTTGCACTCTTTTCTCCTAAAAAATTCCTGTTTATAGATTCTCTATTTTTCTCAGTTGTCCCACCATTGTCCTGTTTAAAAACTTCCTTATTCTTTAGTCTACCTTCTTCTTGCCCCATACATGGTGTGGCTGAGTACTATCAATTCCATGTTTAGAATCTAATTCTTTCTCCCTGTTCCAATCATCATGTCTAGGATTACTATCCATTTGGATTATTGGGATAACCTCATAAACACAGTCTTCCTTTTTCCATTCCCTTCACCCTTATCCATCCTCCACAATGTTGACAAGCTTCTTTTCTTAGTATTTAAACACTTTCACAATTTGGTCTTTCCCTTCCCTTCCAACTCTGACTTGTAGTCTAGTCTATCCAAATAGATAGCTTTCCATTCCCTTATGCATCCACTGAATTCTTATTATTTTTATCTGTGTTCATTCAGTTCTCTCTGCTTGGAATATTCTCCTTTGAATTAAAGGTAAAATCAAAGGGCTATATGAGGATAGGGAGTGGAGAAAGGGAAGGAGAGGGATAATACAAACTGGAGAAAATAAAGGAAATTTTCATATCAAAGTTAATATTGAGTTGAAATTTCAAGAAGAAATTGAAAAGATCAAATATTCCTCTTGTGATTCCAACTCAGATATTACCTTCTCCATATAACTCTCCCTGATTTATCTCATTAGGAACATCTTTCTCTCTCTCTCCATCTTGGACTTCATGTATCTCTGTTTGTTCTCATCTATTTACTTTGTGTAGAGATAATGAGAGAGAGTGGAGCTGTGGGGAATTCTTCAGAGAAACTCCTTCTATCAATGTAGGTGGGAATCTTATAGTCAGGCACTCTGACTGTGAGTGCCTATTTAGGGCATAAAGATATTAAGCAACTTGTTCAGAGTCAGATAGTCAATACATAAAGGAGACAAAACTTAATTACAAGTTTTTCCAGGTTAGAGGCCAGATCTATCTATATATTTTATAGTATAAATTTTATTTATGCTATCATTTTCCCCAACTAAGCTGTAAACTCCATTAGAACAGGAACTAGGCTTTAATTCAAACTCTGTATCTTCTGCACATCTTAGCAAACATGGTAGTTTGCATACAGTAGGCACTTAATAAGTGTTTGTTTAATTGAATTACATAATTTAAAGTTGTCTTATTTGTGTCAGTAGTTCTTAAAGTTTATATAAAAAGAAAAAAAAAGTAATGTTGCTCCAATTTGGGGATGGTTTCCCTCCATTTGCTTTGTGAGCTGAAGAAATTTAAAAACTGCCACTGGAGTACTATAATGACCTAGATTTAATTGCCTGTCCTCAACAATATTTGATTATATGGTTCTGAATAGTGTTTCAATGGACTATCTCTGTCTGCAGTTGAGGAACAGCACAGGAATTCGAATGAAACTCTGCAGCATTAGGCATAGTGGCTCAGACACTTCTTGCCAGAGGGCCTCCTTTCATTAACTGAGGTATCATCCTTCTCTTCTATTTTATCTCTTGTGATTTAGTTGTTTCAGTCATAGCTGATTGCTGGTGACTCCATTTGGGATTTTCTTGGCAAAAATACTGGAGGGATTTGCATTTTCTTCTCCAGATTATTTTCTAGATGAGGAAAATGAGGCAGAGTTAAATGACTTGCCCAAGATCACACAACCATTAACACTTGCCTAGGGTCACACAGCTGGTCTCTGGCTAAGGCAAGATTTGAACATAGGGAGATGAGTCTTCTTGATTTCAAGCCTGGACTCTATTTACTATATCACTTAGCCCCACCTATCTGGTTAGATTTGAGCATCAGATTAGTTTCTTAGGGAAGGCTCAACTCAGTGGTGGGAGACTCAGTTTGCAGCCAAATACAGTAGCATGAAGTCATTGGAAAGACTCTGACATTCATTATTTTTAAATTTCTTAGGTGCTTTAGTATTCTGGCCTAAAAATGCCAAATCAAACAATACTTTCTGGGACAGACTGCAGAAGTTTGCCTGCCACCTGGATCTCCTCCAAGTCAATGTACTTGGGAATGGGATAGCTTGAGTACAAATAGGCAATCTGAAGTGTACATCACTAGAAGGAAAACATTCTCTGTTCCAAAGGGATATGCCTATGAGGCCTTATGGAAATCTTCACTTTTCAATAGCTAATTACTTGTGCTCACACGTCTCTGAGAAACAGCTTAAAATGACTTTGTTCATATTCCATCTGGGAAAGAGGTGACCCCAAGACTGAGAATGGAGTCACATATTAGTCACAAAACTAGAATCAGCATATACTTCAATAGTCACTTAAGAATTACTAAGTATCACTCCCAAGAAATTATCTTACAGATCTAGAAAAAATAGTAGCAAAGTTCATTTGGAAAAACAAAAGGTCAAGAATTTCAAGGGGATTAATGAAAAAAAAAGGCTGACGATGGTGGACTTGCTGTACCAGATCTAAAACTATATTATAAAGCAGCGGTCATCAAAACCATTTGGTACTGGCTAAGAAATAGAGTAGTCGATCAGTGGAATAGGATAGAATCACAAGACAAACTAGGCAATAACTATAGCAATTTGGTTTTTGATAAACCCAAAGACCCCAGCTTTTGGGATAAGTATTCACTATTTGACAAAAACTGCTGGGAAAACTGGAAACTAGTGTGGAAGAAATTAGGGCTTGACCCACATCTAACACCACATACCAAGATAAGATCTAAATGGGTTCATGATCTGGATATAAAGAGTGATTTTGTAAACAAGTTAGAGGAATGTAATATAGTTCACCTCTCAGACTTTTGGAGATGGAATAAATTTATGTCCAAAGAAGAACTGGAACTCTTAATTGAAAACCAGATAGATAACTTTGACTATATTAAGTTAAAAAGTTTTTGTACAAACAAAATCAATGCAGACAAGATTAGGAGGGAAGTAATAAATTGGGAAATCATCTTTACATTCAAGGGTTCTGATAAAGGTCTCATCTCAAAAATATATAGAGAACTATCTCATATTTATAAAAATTCAAGCCATTCTCCAATCAATAAATGGTCAAAGGATATGAACAGACAATTTTCAGAGGATGAAATTAAAACTATTTATAGTCATATGAAAAGGTGCTCCAAATCACTGTTGATCAGAGAAATGCAAATCAAGACAACCCTGAGGTACCACTTCACACCTGTCAGATTGGCTAAAATGACAGGAAAAGTTAATGATGAATGTTGGAGGGGTTGTGGGAGGGCTGGGACACTGATGCATTGTTGGTGGAGCTGTGAACGGATACAGCCATTCTGGAGAACAATTTGGAGCTATGCTCAAAAAGTTATCAAACTGTGCATACCCTTTGACCCAGAAGCATTTCTATTGGGCTTATACCCCAAAGAAATCATAAAGAAAGGAAAAGGCCCCACATGTGCAAGAATGTTTGTGGCAGCCCTTTTTGTAGTGGCTAGAAACTGGAAATTGAATAGATGCCCTTCAATTGGAGAATGGCTGAATAAATTATGGTATATGAACATTATGGAATATTATTGTTCTGTAAGAAATGACCAGCAAGATGATTTCAGAGAGGCCTGGAGAGACTTACATGAACTGATGCTGAGTGAAATGAGCAGAACCAGGAGATCATTATACACGGCAACAACAGTACTATATGACAATTAATTCTGATGGACATGGCTCTCTTCAACAATGATATGTTTCAAACCACCTCCAATTGTTCACTGAAGAAAGCCATATACACCCAGAGAGAGGGATGCGAAATGTGGACCACAACATAACATTCTCATACTCCTTGATTGATGTTTGCTTACATTGTGTTTCCTTTATCTGATATATCGTTTGTGTAGATAAGATTTTTCTTGCACAACAATGATAAGTTTGGAAATATGTATACATATATTCGATTTGCCAATATTTTTACATAATTAACATGTAGTGGATATCCTGCCATCTAGGGAAGGGGTGGGGAAGTTGGGGGGAAAAATTTGTAACGGAAAGCTATGTAAGGGTTATTGTTGAAGAATTACCCACACATATGTTATGCAAATAAAATAAAATTAAAAAAAAAAAGAATTACTAAGTATCCACTGGACACCTGGTTCTGTGCAATGTTCTCTAGGATATTATTTAATTTACTAAAAAATGGCCTCTCTTCCCTTGAAAAATGGCAATATAAGTAAAGGTCTTTTCACTCTCACTCTTGAACCTAGATCTGGGTACCACTGATTAGCAGGTGTTTCCAAACTGTAGACATTCTAATGTTTGGGAGAAGCTCAAGCTTTTTAACAAATTTTACATATGGTATTTTCAAAGGTTTCTATAGAAGAAGGAATTAACTTCCAACCATAGAAGTTAAATTCAACAAATTCAACAAAAACCTTATCCTAAAAAAAAAGAATAGTATTCTTTCTCACTATATTCCACTATATCTCAATTATCTGGACCTAATTATTCTACAACCTCAATTATCAAGGACTCAGTCATCTGGTGAAAATTAAGAATTGAATGGTTTCTAAGTTAGGAGTTATTAAAATTTTTGTTTATCATGTATCCTTTTGAAAGTCTGCTGAGGCCTATCAATTTATACTCATAAAATGTATTTAAAATTTATAATTGAGGGAAATGCTAAATTTCAATTAGAGGTTAGTGGATATAAAGATGCAATTGTTTTCCAGCCAAGTTCATGAATCCTTGTAAATATATCTTTGGGCTTTTTAAGTGTCCATGGCCCTCAGGTAAAGAACCCCAGCTGAATTATCAAAATAATTGAACACATAAACAGGAGAGTTCCTTTGTCCCTTGATCAAAGCTTATCCCCTCTTAATTTATACATAAATTTAAGAAGTCTGGTTATTTAATGAATTCAATTGAGAAGATAGGGATGCTGCTAATCTAGGCAGGTAGCATTTATTCAGGAATGAGTCTCTAAGATTGTTGGTTAGAACTTATTTACATAATGTATTGCCAAAATGAATGAGTCAGGAAATTCTGGATTCCAATACAGAATCCAAAGACCTTAATTCACATCCCAGGTTGGCCACTTGGTACTCCTATCTCTCGATCATTTGTTTGTTTCTTTTCTATCTGCAAAATCTGATATATCTGCAAAATAGAATATCAAGGAAGAACTGGTCTAGTTTAGTTCTGAAGTACCACTTAGCTCTGATATAGAAGTAATCTTTAATCCTCAAAGAGACATTTTCAAAGCATAGAGCCTACCACATAGTAGGTGTTTAATAAATGTTCATTGATTGAGTTTCACATTTAATCAATAGAATGTTGTGGGGAAATAAGTCTCATTAATATTAATTATTGAATCTTTAAGCAGATATATTTAATGAGTCATGGAATTAGCAAGTTCATAGTTAAAGAAATCTCTTGCTGAACACAAATTCAATCCTTCAAAAATTATTGTTCAGTCATTTGTCATGTCCAATTCTTTGTGACTCCTTTTGGGGTTTTCTTGGCAAAGATAGCAAAATGATTTGCTATTTCCAACTGCAGTTCATTTTACACATGAGAAAATTGAGGTAAAAAGGGAGAAGTAGCTTGCACAAAGTTAAATAGCTATTGAGTTTCTGAGGCATTTGAACATAAGAAAATGAGTTTTCCTGACTCCAGGACCAGTATTCTATCTACTGTACCATCTAAATTATATGAACTGAGAATATAATTCTCCAAATCAAAAAAGGAAGGATTAGATTATAGATCAGTAGTTCTTATAATTCCCATTGGGTTGAACTAACAGAAGTCCATGTGGTCCAAAAACTTCAAGTCCTACATCTTCAATATCACTAAGAATGAAAGAACTTAGTTTGATTTTGAAAAGTCCAGTGGAAAAGAAATGGAGAAAAACATTATGGTCTGGTATTTATAAGGAAGAAAGGAATGAGGCAGAGAAGGACAGTGCTGCTAAACTTGGGTGCCTTGGGAAAGATGAAAATGGACATATGGGACCTGTTTTTAGTCATTCATTTGTTAAAAGGTGAACATCAACTCACAGTGTGATTCAGTTAATGATATATGTGAGGTCTAAGCTGGGGGTGAAGGCTAGAAAGGGATTAGGAAAAGATGGGGAAATAAGAAAGGTAGACAAATAGGCCAGAAGGCATGTGAAATCTTGCACCATAGAATTATATATAATACATATACATTCTTAACAAACAAAAATAAGAATCCCCCCCTTTTATCTCCATAACTTGCTCCTCAGCTACCTGCTGTTTTGGAGCAAAATGTCACCTTCTGTTTACTGGACTTCCTACTAGGTCTAAAAAATGGTCATAGGATCAACAATTTAGATCTGGAAGGGACTGCAGAAATCCACCCTTCATTTTGCAGAGAAGAAAAACAAGCTCTTGAGAAGTTCACTAGCTTGTCAAGACCATATATTTATAATTCACCTCTCATTTTTCAGATAATGAAAATCAGCAAAATTGAGGAGAAATAAAAATAAAAGCTATCAATAGCATTAATAAGGTAATTAAAATAGATATCATGAAATCTCTTTACCTCATTATGAGTTACTGTTAATCTACTGTTTTAAAAAATGAGACAAGACAGAGTCAGAGATAGAGACAGAGAAACAGAGGCAAAGACAGAGAAACAAAGAGTCACAGAAGGAGACACATACACACATACAGAGACAAATACACAGAAACAGAGACAGAGTGACAGAGACAAAGAGACAGGGAGAGAAAGAGAGACAAAGAAAATGTAGTAGGAGATGTAGTTTCTAGTCTTGCCCTAACCAGTCAGGAAAATCTGAGCAAGGGCTACTAGTGTGTACTTGGCTATTTTCTTTTGATGATAATTAGATTCATGTAAATTTGGGGCTGTGGTATTCTTGTAGTCGTTTTAGATTTTTGAGAATGATATATATTGAGAAAGGAAGTCTGGGGATATTGCTCAGACCCCATCTGGGATGCCTGATTGCTCAAACTGCTGGTATGAGGTGGGAGTCATCATTCCTAACTATTCCTGTTAGATAGAGAAGCTCTAGCCCTTACCATCTGCCTTGCCATTTCATTTTCTAAGTTTTTCCAGATCGTAACATGTAACATGACTCAACACCCTCCAGACCTCCAGAAACTGTCATTTGATTTATCCACAGGGATTCCAAGATTTTCAATTTCCTCTACAACTAAACTATCTATTTTATATGCTTTCTCCAATTAGAGTTTGAACTTCTTGGGAGTAGAGACTATTTCCCTTTTCTATTTGTATCCCCAGGGCTTAGTATACTGCCCAGATCCTAGTAGATGTTTGTTAATTGTGCTTTCATTACACCCTTCGATACTAGATTTAGAGGTTTGGGAGTTCCATCTTGAGGAAGGCACATTAAAAGCGACCCTAGATTGCACTGATATCAGACTATTTTCAAGGATGAATTCACTGAAGAAGTAACTGAGGATTAGGCATGTGTGGGAATGATTTTTTAGAGTGCCCTGCTTGCTATAAAGTACCCTGCAGAGCATTTGTTGAGAAGACTATAGGTTTTGATAGACATGGTAATTTTAATGATGGATGTAATCATTCAAATTAAGGGGGTGGGTAAACAATTTCTTCCTAGAGAATTTCTATGATGCTAAATATCTGTGGGGAATACATTAGTCTTTTAACTGGTCCTGATATTAAGTATGCAGCACTAGATGTAATTGTGTGGAAGTGGATAATATCTATGCTTCCTCTCTCTTTCTTCTATCTGTTTCTGTTTCTAACTCTGTCTAGTTTTTCTCTTTGTCTCTCTGTTTTTTTTGTCTTCATCTCTGTGTGTCTCTGTGTTTCTCTTTATGTCTATCTCTCTATTTCTGTGCCTCTATCTCTGTCTCTCTCTTTCCTTTCTATTTTTCTATTTTTAAACAGCAATTCAAAGAGATTATTATGTAATGAACTTAAGAGGTTTTATGAATTTTCTTTTAATTGCCTTTTTAACGTTGCTGGGTCTTTTCCTTTGTTTCTTTTTATATCATCTCCACTTCCCAATCTCTCTCTCTCTCTCTCTCTCTCTCTCTCTCTCTCTCTCTCTCTCTCATTTTTGTCTTCCTCATGCAGAAAATTAAAAAAAGGTCAAAAAAGCAATTCAGCAAAACTAACCAACACTTTGATCAAGTTCAATAGTCCCTCACTTTACAAAGAAGGAAAAAAAAAAAGGTGTATTCTCACATCTTTTCTTTCAGACAAAACTCAGTCATTATAATTACAATGCATTTTCCCATTTTGTTGGATTTTTTGTTTTGCTTTTGCTTTCTAAATCAGTTAATCACTCCCAGTGGTGTAAAAGATTTTCCCTCTGTTGTCTGCTTTTTTCTTATACTCCTATTATAAATGTTTCCTTAACTGGCTGGATTATAAGCTCCTTACAATAGAGTTAACCATGGCTGGGTAAATATCTAGGTTCAAAGACTAATAATATTCTTTGATGACAATTAAGCACTGGAGGATATTTAAAAATGAGCATTGTTTAAATATTGAATATTACTCATTACACACTCTGGGCCCTGACAATGTTTTAGAGTCAGGCTTTCTGGTCAGACTAGTCATGAAGTGTCTATGGAAGTAATCTATGGAATGATTATTAAAAGGGTGACATTACCAGAGTCACTTCAAGGCATCATAAGTCACTGAGTATGTGAGGGTAGATAAGACTCAATGCCAAGATTTGTCAAAAATGACTCAAACTCTTTAAAAACTGATTTACACATGTGTGCGCATGCACACACACACACACACACACACACACACACACACACACACACACCAGTTCCCTTTGAAAAAAAGAATGATTTCAGACTTCTCTTTGTCTACATGGGTTTGTCCATTCTCCATTTAATGCATTATTGGTCTTTAAAACTTATGCCCACTTCACCTTAGAATCTTTCTAATAGGACTTGTAGTATTGATATTTGATTGACATGGTATTTCCTTTACTTCTAGAAGCTGTCTAAGAGGATCTGACCATTGATCTGTTTATTGCAGTTTCTGGCCCCTGAAATTACTCATACAATAAATACCCTTTTTTTAGTTCAAGAATTATAGGTTAGAGGCCTGGGTAAAAGAAAAAAGGATTCACACCTGATATCCAACAGTGGAGTGGTTTATAGTGATTTATGTCTTACAGTAGAAAAGTATACTGACCATATTCTCTCAAAGCCTTTTAATAAATTAACCAATAAATTAATAATTGCATATGAAATGCCTTCTTTGTGCCAAATTACTAAGGATACAAAGCAAAAATGAGACAATTCCAACCCTTAAGGATCTTACAGGATAACAGAAGAAACAATTTGTACATTCATAAAGATATTCAGAATGTGATAAAAAAATAAAGGCAGAAATTAGTTTTAGGAGGAAGGTCATATTTCCTTTTATTCCTATTAATTATTGTGCCCTTAGATTTTTCTCAGTGATAACTTTCCATGACAACAGCCATCTACCACTTAGTAAGCATGAGGCACCCTTCTGGGTACTCAGGCAGAGTACTGGCACTGGTATAGTGCCAGTCTTTTTATCTGTGGTAAAAAGACAAAAGTGAAACATTCTTTCCTCTCAAGGAGTTTCTAGGTTAGAATGGAAAACAGTATAAACATAAACAGTTACTAGAATAATGATTGTAAACAAATCTTTATGGGAAACTTTAAGATTTGCAAAGCACTTTATATAAATATTTTCCTCACAAGAACCTTGTGAAATACTACCCCCATTTCTTTTTGATGAGGAAAGAGGCAGATAGGCATTAAATGATTTTCCCAGAATCACACAACTAGTAAATGTCTGAGACAAGATTTGACCTCAGATCTTCTGAATTGCAGTCTAACACTGAATCCACTATCCCACCTAAATATATGGCAGAGAGAAACAAAATAGATTCCAGGTAACATGAAGGGAAGGTGTTAGCAGCTGAAGAGATTAAGGAAGGTTTCCTTTAGAAAGTGATGTTTGAACTAGGTCTAGTGAAATCAGGGTTTCTTTGAGATGGAGGGGAGGTATAAGTGTTTTCTAAACATGGGGGAGAACCAATATAAAAATATAGAGAGCAATTCATATTTTTTCCTTTTGTTCCCCTTTTTTCCCTTTTACTTCTGTTTTATTTTTCGCTTGTTTTTTCCTCTTTTGTTCAGATTTTTCTCTCCAAACATGATTCATAAAGAAATGGCATTTAAAAAAATTAACGTACAGATATAAACAGAAAAATAGAAAAAACATTAAAAATAGAGAAAAGACAAATAGAGTTTCAGGTGCAAGAAATAATAATAGGGCGGAGCCAAGATGGCAGAGTGAAAAGGGGACTCTCTGCATCCTCCTCTTAACTTCTCTCAAATCAACAATAAAATAAGCCGCTGAACTGATCTTCAAGTCAACGAATCAGGAAATATTTGGATACTGCTTGCAGATATATCTGAAAAACTTCACATCAGGTTTGTCTAGCTCAGACAGAGGGATAAACAGAGGACTCCAGTGTCAGAGAACTCTGGTAGAGGCCGGAAGTGAGGGTGGGACTCAGCTTAGCTCAGCTCAGACTGGCAAAAAACTCCAAACTCCAAACTCCAAATTCCAAACACCTGGAGTTTATCTGAGGCACTCGAGACACTCTGCCCTGATTGGGGGCAGGTGTTCTGGCAAACTTGTTTTGTTTAAGGAGTAATTCAGACATAGTCCTAGCCCCCACCGGCCCAGCACCTTAAATTAATTCGCCGAAGCACCTCAGGGCAAAATCTTCAGCTGGCCGTTTCAGCCACTGTTTTTTTTCCCCTACCTTAAAGAGATATTCACGATGTCTAAAAAAAAAAAAAATGAAGAGGCAAAAGAGAGCTCTCATTATAAACACCTTCTTACAAAGAGAAAGAGGAGAAGACCCCAGATCCAGAGGTTCCTTTAGACATAACTCCAGAGGGAATCAGCAAGGACCATCACTGGTCCACGTTTCAAAAGGCCTTTCTGGAAGATTGCTTAAAGAACCTAATAAAAGAACTGGAGGATAAATGGGAAAATAAATTGAAATTAGTGCAAGAAGGATACAATATCTTGCAAGAAGGACATGATGCCCTGCAAAAGAGATATGAAAAAGACACCAATCTATTGAAAAATAAAATTAGTGAAGTGGAAAAAGAGTGCAACGAACAAAAAAATTCAATTGGCCAGTTACAAATGGAGCTTCAAAAGGTAACTGAAGAAAAGAACACTTTAAAAATAAGAATTGAACAAATGCAAGTGAATGACTCAAT
>JAJPUD010030249.1:0-13298 GCA_023553655.1 Myrmecobius fasciatus
ACAAACAAAAACCCCCCAAATACAACGGAAACCGGCAGGATATTATAGGTCAGCAGACAAATACAGAGGAACAATCGCGATTTTACCGAGTACGTTAAGCACAGCAGTTGTTGGGGGGGGGGGGGAGGTCACAGATTGGGGTAGACAAGTGAGTTCAATACTGTTAACTCTTTCTCATCACTGCTTTTACTGTGGGGTGGCCAACTTCTAAGCTTACTCATATAGGAAGCTGGCAGCTGCCATGGCTCCCAGGGTTGTCCCCTACTTGGTGATCCTAGTGCTCAGAGGCAACCAGAGACCCTCTGCTGCAGAGGCTTTTTCAGAGCCTTGAGCAGCTAATCCTTTCTCAACCTCCACTCTCATCACTTACTGACCCCACTCCTAATGACACAACTTGTAATGAAACTGAAGGTGGAACAATATGCATAAACCCTCAACTCTTCAATCCCTCCCCTCTTTGCCTATACAAATGGGGCTTCTTAGTTTAAAGAAAAGTCGGGCTTTTGCAAGTTGGTCATTTGTGGATGTTACCTCCTCCCCAGTCCTAATGCTACAAGATCATGGCCACCTGTCCTTCAATACTGCTGCGAGCAGCTCAGGAAATTACATCAAAAATACATAGAAACAATCACCCCATGAAGTAACCCATCCCTTATTTGCCTGAAATGGCGTCTCTGAAGGTGATAGAGATGGCGATGGATGGTAAGAGCCTGGTCCCATTGCCCAAGCAACTATATTACAGCACTGCTTCAGCGAGGCCCCTGAGGGGCTATATCACTCCTGGGGCCCAAGGGCAGCCCCTGTGAAGGAGGGAGCCAATCTTGCTTTGTTCCAAGCACTGGGTTGGTCCAGGCAAAGCAGGTGCTCAGCAGGTTCCTTTCCTTGGCACCCTGAACCTGCCAGGAGGACTGGCTGGGTATCGGGGCAGGAGGAAAAGGCAATGGAAACTGAGCTAGCAAAGCAGCACCTGCTCAGAGCCCTCCTTCCCCCTTTCTTCCCATCAGTGGTGATTCTACTTTAACAGGAGGCTTTCTCCATGCTTGGCCTGTAGCCAGGCCAGTTCCCTTGTGACTCAGGGAAGGAAGAGAAGAGGATTCTGGAGGGCCAAGGGTTTGGGGATGTGGACACGGGCTAGATCAACAATAGCACAGCACAAAGCTAGCATCTATAATAGTAATCTGAACAAAATGAAAAAGAGCTACATTTAGTTTGGCTACCATTGGGGGGGGGGTGGAAAGCAACAAAAGAATCCCAACTCTGCCTAGACTCCCGAGATCAACGGTGGCCCCAGCCTGCTGGCCTCACCATGTGTGTGCCTCTGTACACATGGACACGTGTACACATGTATATGCACATGTGTCCATGCCAGGGACATGAGCAGCTTGGCCCTGGAGGTGGGGCGTCGATAAAGGGAAAGGGCTTTTAGCCCCAGAGGGGAGCCTAGGAGGGGGGGGGCAGTCAAAGCAAAAGTCTGAGATGGCTCATCTCGGGGACAAATAAATCAGTGTTGTAGATGCTTAAATAAAATTTTAAATATTTTCTTTCACCTATTTACAATTCTTTCTTCTTTAGCTTTATGGCTAGAGCTATTTTTTGGCATCACAATTAGACAAGACGGCATGAGGGACTTTCCCCCATTTGCTGCTTTGAGCTCCCCATTTTCAAGATGGAAAAGTGTCCAGGACTGGGATTCCGATCTGATGTACCCCAACGATCCAGCCACAGAAGAGACACGGGGAAGAGCTCTGCTTTCGTCTTGAGGTATGGAGAGGCCATCTTTCTAGCTCCCAGCCAAAGGTCTCGATTGGTTTGAGGGCAGAGGGGAGAGATTTGTGGACATTCCAGGGCTTGTTTTATAGGGCCTTGGGGCATCTCCCCTCTAGATGCTAGGGCCCGGCCAGATTTACCTTCCAAACAACAAAATCCCAAGCAATTTTAGGGTTGGGAATAACTGGGATTTTGGGTTTGTTCTTCATTAGAAGGTAGAGAGGTGCTCCATTCATGGAGGCTCCGAGTCACCTGTTGCTGTGTGACCTCAAACTCCAAGGCAGCGGCCCCCTAGGCTGCAGAGGCACTGCTCTGATAGCCTCTGCTGTGAAAGCCAGCAAGAAGAAACCAGCCTAGTAACTCTAACTTTCAGGTGATCTGGGACCATCCCAACAGCTAGTCTGGGAAATTCAGGACTGGCTGCTTTGGAAGGTACCCATCTTAGCCTTGAGGGGAGAGACCCATGAGAGCTCTTGGATCTTAGACTTCAAGGCCTGTTGGTTGGAGAGGAGAAGAGTAGGCGGGGAGGGGAGGAACTAGAAAAGAAAAACGGCAGGGAGGGGAAGATGTACATGAGAGGAAGAAGGGGAAAAAAGGGAAGGGACAAGATGGGAAGAAAGGAGAAAGGGAAGGAGGAGGAGGTGTGAGACGGGGGAGGAGAAGGGAAAGAAGCGTGGGGGGGAGGAGGTAAGGGAAGGAGGGGTGAGGGGAAGGGGAAGGAAAAAAGGGAAGGAAACAGGGGAGGAGGTATCAGGGGGAAGGGGAGAGGGGAGGGAGCAGGTCCTAATTGATGTACAGTCCAGCACAAATAGCTTTGACCTTTATGCTCCCCTGTCCAGGGCCTGGCTTAGAACTGGGAGAGTAGAACAGAAGCAGCCTGGACATCGCTCAGTGGCGGCTTTGAAGGCTCCACAAGGATGGATCAGACACCGCGGCTATGTCAGAAGTAGGAACTTTGAAGGGGATGCCCAGAAGTCTGAGGTTCCTGGGCATGGCAGTAAGTTGCAGAGGAACTTTATCAGGAGCCTTAGAAACTGAGTTGTGTTTTCAGTTCTTAAAAAAATATATACATGTCTCCATCTAGCTATCTCTTTTCATAATCTATACAGCAGCACAAGGGTGAATGACTCTTTTGGCTCAAAAAGCCAGCCAGAATGCAAGCGAAGCACTGGCGGACAGCATGCAAGCTTGGGTCAAGGCAGCGGGGGTTCTTAAAGTTTCTGGAGACTTCATCAAGTTACTAGTGATGAGCAGCAGTGGGCAGAGTGGGCCATTCACCTACAATCAGCACTGGACTCTAAGTGGCCCAGCAGGTACCTGATCAAAGCTATTCATAAGCATGCACGCACGCAGACAGACACACACACACACATACCCCCCCATTTCCCTCCCACCCACCCTACTCCCTGCCAAGCACATATATACATATACATACGTATATACACGCACACGGGCAGCATAGACTACTTGCAGAGTCTGCAAGTCACATCTCCAAGAAAGGCATAGTTTTTGACATGCATGATGAGTCTCCAGGGGGGTCAAGGTAGCACAATTAAGCTTAGGCCACTGATGGGGACTCAACTCAGGGATAATCAAGGATGCAGCCATGTAATTAAGGCTAGGAGAGAAGCCCCTAGGACCTAGTTCCCATCTTCCATGGCACAAAGCTTCTCCTTCCACCTTTCTTTAGTAATTGACTCCAAAGGGGAAAGGCCAAAGACATTTCAGAATCTCAAGTCACAAAATCTGCCAGGTGACCCTGACCCATCAGGGAAAAACACCATCTCCAAAGCACTCAAAGAAGGCCATTCTTCTAGATCCCAGGTATATACAGAAGCTTAACTCATTTAACCAGAGCCAGTCAAGAAGAACAGAGAGGGAGAACTGAAGAACAACTCCATCCAACGATCTTTGGCCAATGTGAAAATGTAAACCTCTAAGGAAACCTGATAAAGTTGAGAATGTCACGTTAGTAGAAAGCATTGTCTGACAGCCCTACCAAGGGTCCGTGTCTGTTCTGGAATAATTGAGTCCACAATCACATAGATTTAGAGTTTTTGTCATTGTCATTGTCATCGGCATGGTTGTCATCAGTCCACCGTGAGGTGGCTTTGGATCAGGAGTTCCAAGCTCCTTCAGCATTTCATAGGTCGTGGCTGATGTCTTTAATTCCTTGAAGGATCTTCTTCACGTGGCCAACCTTTCTGATCCCTAAATCCTTTGGGGGGGGGGGGAAGGAAAGAAAAAAGAAGTTAGCTTGTCGACAGCTACGCAATCACTTGGGCCAGGTAAGAGAGCTTGGGCCCTGCTGAACTTGTGGCTTCCCCACCATGACAAGCCCCAGTCGATAGCAGCTGAGCCATCAGATGAAAGTGCCTGGGACCAAACCTCCTTGGGCTGAGCTTTCAGATGTCTGCTGCATTCTAAAAGAGTCCTGGGATGTGCGGCGTGCTCTACGGAATAATCAAAGGGGGAGGTTTGTTGCTTATGGGAATGGGAGAGATGGCTGTGGTCAGTTCTGGGCAGGGGCTGAGGGAGGCAGTTACTTGGAGTCCTTGGGTGAGGCTGGAGAAGGACATAGGTTTTTGGATCAGCAGTCCTTTCTTCTTGTCTCTAGCCCCAATCATTTTTGTACTTCCTGGAAGGGGAAGGCTGGCTCGGTTCATTCCCGAGCCCAGTGGCATCTTGGGCCTCAGGTAGGGTTAAGCTAAGTTACCTGTCTGCCGTGCTAGGCTACCTGTCTACCATGCTAGCCCCATTTACTTCTGTTTGAGGCTCCCCATCACTTTTGAAGGAGGTTTTTAGGGCCAAGATTCCCATTATATTCTCACGCATTTGCCTCACGGGAACAAGCTCATAGAAAGGGCTTAGTCTTGCTCAGTGAATGGCGGCTCCACCTGGTCCCTCGGTTTCCTCATCTGTTTGCTACTAGTGATTATGTTTAAGATGTTCAGGTGAGAGGCTTCATGTGCAGATTGAGGCAAAGAGTGGTACGAGGGGGGCTGTAGATGGACATCTGTAGTGGACGAGACCACCGTGGTGATCGCTTGGTGGGTAAAAACAGATGGAAACTCGGAGCTCACTACAAAGCATGGCAAGATCAAGAGGACCAGATTCAAGGAGAGGAAAAGCACTCAAGTGTGAGGTAAAGCTGGTGACGATAAGAACGGGTAGAAGCCCTGTCTGCGGTCCCCTCCCTCCCTCTGCGGGCAGACAAAAGCCTTTGTTGGGATGAGGATCTGGGTCCCCGAGTCCTCCAGCTAGCGCTTTTCCCTTTCTGCGACAGAGCCGAGGGGCTTCTTGGTTCTTAACAAATCTCGGCAAGGAAGGACGGACAAAAGCAAGGTCAGCTTGACCAGGGGGTCGTGCCCAGGCCATGCCGCTTGTGGGCAGTGTGGATGCCATTGGGACAGCAACCATTTCTGCAAAACGGGGGCATTTGTGAATACCTTCAAATCTCGTCTCTCCAGCAGGATCAGCTCTGAGCCCTGGATTTCATGGCGGGTAAAAATGTCTTTGTACTCCCCTAAACCAAGTGCGTCCAGCCAAGAAGCCACTTCCTCAGGGCCCCATTTGTCCACTAGCAAAAAGGAAAATGACAGATGACCAACTTATTGAGAAGAACAGTGAGAAGGGACCAAGAGCAATACGTGCAGAGAGATACATATATGCAGACGGTAAGCGAAGCACAGGCAGACGGAAAGGAGGAATCGGAGCAAGTCGGTAAGAGGTGCTGGCAGACAGCAGCAGCAGCAGCAGCATCAGTAAGCTTAGAGAGGTTTCTTAGGGCATCAGAAAACCATCAAGTCCTAGGATGGCCCAAAGGCCCAAGCTTTGTCTGATGGACGAGGGCTTGTGACTGTGAGGAAGGGGAGCGAAATGACTTCTCTTATGCTTGGTGGTTCCTGATCTAGTACAAGACACAGCACAGACTCTGTGCATGCTGATGGAATTGGCTTGGATGCTGGCTGGATTTTAATCTCCCTCCCATACCTTCAAGATAGGGATCCTCTCACTCACTGTCAGGGCTAAAGAGCCAAGCTGCAAACAAGCCAGCTCTGGCAGTGGCCATTTGACCTTGTGGGCAATACAAGAGGCTAGAACAGAAGTTGTTGCTTGGCCTCCACCTCAGTGGGACGGCAGGCAAGCTCTTGGCAGTTCAGGGCATGTAGTCCAGTCGGTGACTCCACAAACCTGAAGAATAGGGTTAGGGGCCCGAGGCAAATGGACTTCCTGGGCCCACTTTTCAGCAGGTCTCTAGGGAGATGGATTTTATGATGATGAAGCCGTTTCTGGCCCTCCCTCATTCAGGTGGGCCAGGCTGTCTAGGGTTTCTCCACAGCCTCATTGAAAGAAACACTGTACTCCTTACTCTTTTTGGCAGACACCTAACGGGAAGGGCCCAAGAAAACCGGCAGCCGTAACCATAGCTGTTCACATCATGAAGTTTATCAGATGTCTCGGCAGCCTGAAAGTTGCGATCCTCGGATCTGTGGCACGGGGCTCCGGCTTTGCCGACATATGTCTAAGTGCTGCCGGGACCCAGGAGTTCGGGGCTCTGGCCATTCTCTGGGTGACTGTCTCTAGCGTGTGGCTTATTGGGAGTTTTGTTCGTTCCTTCTGATAGTGGTTCAGGGCTTGACCGCTATCTAAGTCAAAGATAACCTCAAGGTAAGAGCATCAAGGAGGGTTGTCCAAAAAACCCCCCAGAAAATTCTGGCAGGAAAATCAGTTGTGCCCACTGGGCACATCACATTTGCACAAGTGGCTGGAGCTCGGAGGTAAGGGGGTGGGGGCGAAGGAGGGAATGGCAGCAGACAGATTCCTGAAATGGCCATGCTGAAGTTCAGGAACAGCTGGGGAGATCCAGGAAAGGAAAAGAAGCAAGAGAGAAGTAGCCTCTGTACTTCCTAGTCTTCCCAGAGCTAGTCCCAGAACTGGAGGAATTCTTGGTCCTTTTTACCAGGGGGAATGCCTGCTGCGTCATTGCTCTCCCAACTGCCTCCACTAGAAAAGGACCAATGGGCTGATCTTCCCTTGGCATTCCTGGCCACCTGTTTGCATGAGGATCCCTTCAGGCCAAGGAAAAGGTCCATGGCCAAAGGCCTGCTCAGACTTTGGCCATGCTCACCCTTGAATTGGTGGTCAGAGAAGGTGACACAGAAGCAAAAGGGCTCATGAACTCCTATTGCTGGCTTTGGCCCCCTAGGCAGCCAGGTTTCCTCTGCCTCCTGGTGGTCCATCTTCTGGCCTGGCTTGAAAGTGTTTGGAGGGAGGATACTGTAATCCCTGCCTCCACACCTGTGTTCTGTGAGGGGCCCAGTTGTCTCTGGGATTAGTGAGAAGGGGGGGCACTTCCCCACCTACCCATACACCCACAGATCTCGGGGCTCAAAAAGGCCTCTTCTCATCTATACCCTATCCTGGCTCCATTTGTTGGCTTGAATCTTGGCCCAAACTATGTGGTATGGATACAGAAAAAAAGAGGAAGGAGAGACAGTCAAACAGGGTGAAAGACAGATGGAGAGAAGAGAAAGAAGGGGGGGAGAGAGAGACAGAAAGAGGGGGAGAAGAGGTAGAAAGGAAAGGAAGCTCAGAGGACAGAAGGGGGGCTGTTGGGTCTGCCTTCACATCTCTCCTTGATGGGCAGCCTGGCCACCGGTTTTTGTCAAAAAGATTTTAGGTGAAGGATCCAAGAGGATAATTCAAGTATCTCCCTGTGGCCAACTAGTGGCATTATAAAGAATTGTAAAAGGGTCACTCGGAGTCCAACCCCTGAGGACACTCTGGCTAGACTAGAGGGTAAGTTTCCCCCCCCCCCCCAACCTCTTCCATGCTGGGCTGGCCTTCTACCTCTCATCTTCTAGCCTCCTCATCTGATCTTTGTTCCTCCTTGCTCAGAGAGTAGTAGCACTAGCACAGACAGGCTCTGGCAAGGTTGCCCATGGGCTCTTAGCACCTGGATTAAGACCCTGTCTCTCCTCATCAGCACAGAGTCATGATGGCACTGGAATGCCAAGGCTACAACTTTCCCCCTGCCCTTCACTTCTACTTCCTGGTCAGGCCCAAAACAGGAAGAAAAAAGCCCAACCAAATGGCAGACACAGAGTTACCAAGAAAATTAAATTTAGAAGGCCCCCAGAGAGAGAGAGAGAGAGAGAGACAGAGTGAGAGAGAGAGAGACAGAGTGAGTGCAAGCTAGGGAGCCCCACTTGGTTCTGTTTTGAGCCTTTTCAAAAGCAAATCTGTCTGTCGGGATTGGAAGCTTGTCTTGCTCCAGGCACAGAGATAGCCAGCCTTGACTAGAAGAGGTATCTAAGGATGGCTCTTTAGCCATATTTTGGCCTGAGGGGAACAGCATTGGGCACAGTGCTGAAACAATTAGCAGCTTTCTGAATAAACTTCTTCCGGCAGGTTGACAAGAGTCAGCTCCTAGGGAAACCTGCCCTCCAGCCTCCTGTCTTGCTGAGGAAGTCGAGGGAGGAGGCAGAAGTTTCATGTTTCCTCAAGCCCTCGTGGCAGCTCTGGGATCCCTTGGAGCTGTCCAAGATGGTACCTTTTGAACTTGCTTCATCTTGTCTGTATACTTGGAGGGCAGGGAACAATGACTGTCTCTTCCAGCTCTCTTTCCCCTTTCCTGCCCGCACTGTGTGTCTCTAGAGTTCAGCCTCATAGGAAAACTGATTTTATCCCCACAATTGTGGTGAAGGGACTTACCTGAGACGGAACTGCTCCATTTGACCTTGTGGGACTTGCTTTTCTTTCCTCTGGAGATGTTCAGGCGCAACCTGAAGCTGCCCTTGCTAGCATGTCCCAAACTCTCCTTGACCAGAGAAACACAAGAGGGTTAGTTTTTGTACCTTCTCAAGAGGCTGGCAGGGGCTTGGGCCAAAGCCAGCTGCCCCAAGATAAGCTTTGCTTTTAAACTTGTTTCAGACTATCCTACATTGGCACCCAGAGGCCATCCGGTCCAAGCCTCTCATTCTACAGATGAAGAAATTGGGGCCCACCCATGGAATTAACATTTCTCAAGGTCATGTAGCGTGAGAATCGAGAAGCAGGATGTTGGTCCATATTAAAAGGGGAGCCGGAGTCTCTGGCTATACTGCCAGATGGGGATCCCAGTGTTGGCATTTTCTGCTAATATTCCTACCAAGGTCACTCCTCTTTTGGGGGTTGCTTCATTTTTCACGGCCCTGCTGCCCTTTTAGGGGAAGTTGACGAGAGGCAGCCTCTCCTTTGAAGTGAGGACAAATTTCCCAACACCGAGGACTGCCTCAAAATGTCCTGGGCTGCTGAGCCAGCGGCCACATCCTCTTGGGAGGCTGGGACCACATGCCGGGTAGGCCGTGTCCTCCTTCAGATTGGCATCAGCAACCTCGGAAGTCTCTCCCTTCCTCCTTTAGGAATCTGTCATTCTGTGAATGTTGAGTTTGGGCAGCTTTGTGGCGCTCTCTTCCCCTGACCTTTTACGGAGTCCATCCCCATTAGCACATGGGGGCAGCAGAGGGACCAGGAAGAGGCACAGTAACGTGGCCTCCTTGGACAGAGACGGTGTAAGAGACTAAGGCTTGTTCTTCTTGGGGCCTGCTGGTTTAAGACCAAGACAAAGAAACAGGTGCCCACCTGCAGGGGCTTGGCCACATTTCAGGAAGGACGTTCAGAAGCTGGAGTGTCCAGAACAGGCTGACCATGGCCAATGTGGAGCCGGAAGTGGCCCCAAGGGATTGAGAAGAAGCCAGTGATGGGAAGGCCTTTCCTCGAGACCAGTAAGTGGCAATGCCTCTGGCTCTGAATGTAGCACCGTCAGCTAAGCGTCACCTGAAGGAACAGGTGAGAGCCCAGAGAAGGCTGTGGGGTGGAGAGAGGGGGGCTGGCTTCTGACAGGTTATTAGCTCTGCTCAGCTCCTAAGGCTGAATCAGGAGCAATGGAGGGGGGGGAAGGGGTAGCAGGAATGACAGCAAGTTGCAAGGAGGCAGATTTAGGTTGGCTGGAAGGTAGAGCTCCCTCACGAGGAGAGCTATCCTTGAGCGGTCTGGACGTTCTCCCTCAGGAGCCGAAGGGCTCCCCATCGTTGGGGGACTTCGAGTTGAGGGTGGCTGACCCGGAGGGTGGGAGGGAAGATTTCGGCAGGGCTTTTTGCTTGGGAATGGGTAGAACTTGACAGCATCAAGAGGGCCTATCTAACTTGTAACATCTATGATTTGGTCCCCAATTGATGAAACAATTTTCAGAAATCATGGCATGTCCATGCTGTGCCTGTAGCCATCTGTACTACTGCCATCCATCTCTGCTCAGTTACCCTCAGAGGGCATATTATTCCTGTCTCCCAGATAAGGTCAAAGGGCCAGGATTGGGGTAAAGGGAAGGAAGCTTGGAAAACAGTCTAGACACAGTGGGACCAAAAAAGTGCCAATGCTTTTCCTCCCCCCTTTCCACTTAGACTCGGGGGGCATCCAGACCCCAATACCACTTCTCAGGACCTCCCTACACTGATGAGACAAACTCCAGATCATGAGAGTGCTAACTTAGCACAATACTTGGCACGTAGTAGGTGCTTAATAGGTATTAGCTGATTGCTGAGAGCTACGGCCCTTGCTATCCCTCCATCCCCAGGACCTAGTAAATGAAGATAAAGTGAAGGAAACCCCACAGTTTTCAGTCACCCCGTTCCTCTTGGGGGGGGGGGTTCTTTCAAGAAGGCACTCACCTCTTCAGTGACAGCATTGAGGATGGGTGCCATCCAGTGGATTTCAGACACTTTCTCCAGCTCCTGGCTGACATTGGCTAGGGCAACCTGCAGCCCCTCCTCCCGCCGGGGGCTGTCCAGCTGCTGTAGGGATGGAAGGCAGACGTAGAGCTTAGCTGCCACGCATCTCCAAGTGCCAGCTTGGACGTCTGAAGCTCTCTGCTACTCGGTCCGAGGTAACATGGCAAGGGAGATGGGACCTAGGGAGATGGCTGGAGAGGAGCTGGGCCCGTATCCTGCTTCTCAAGCAGAGTGGCAAAGGGTCACCAGGCAACTTTTAAGGCTCTGCTTTGGCTCTCATCGTCAAGTACCATCGGCCCTATGCCGGGGAGCAGAACAGCCTGATGCGGCCCTCTCTTCTGAGCCTGAAATAGTTGGTGCTGGCGGTAGGGTCAAAAAGCAGAGGGACTCGAATAATTTAGTGTTTGAAAGGTTCTCGGCTTCAGGGGTAGAGGTCACTGAATCTACTGCTCTCGTTTTCCAGATGCTGAAGCTCAGGGAAAGATTGAGCCCAGCCTAATGTTGAATAGTTTCTATGTCAGAGTTAGGTTTCATGCCCCATCTCTGTCTCTGAAACCCAGGGTTGTTTGCTGTCCGTGCCGGGCCTTGCCTTTTGACCCAAATACTGTTTAGAGTGTTCCCCAATTTTTCATCTAGATGCTGAGAATCTGAAGGGGTTGAGGATAGCCTCTCCAGATCCAGCTGGTCCCAGGCCTGTCCACTAATGGGAATTATATCATATCCTGGCCCCTAAATCCAGATCCTTGAGGACTCCTCTCTGGCCCCTGGGATCACTTCCACTCCAGAAGATCTAAGCCTGAATGGCCAGCACACATCAGGAGGTTTGTGTTCCTGGGACTATTGAGTAGATGGAATGGATGGGCAGTGGTGGAACTGGCCTGAGGCCTCTATATTTCCTTGGCCTGGGACCTACTTAAAGTTGGACCCCTGGGTGGGAACTCAACGGGCTGGCAGGCTACATGGGTGGGTGATTAGGAAATCAAGTAGCATAAGAACATCAGTGACTGAAAGACTGATTGGATGGGCAGACCTGGAGAAGTCTGGGACTATTGGAGGGCCTTAGGGAGTCAAGTCAGACAGAGACACAGGGAACCTGGGGAAAAGGTCCCCAAGCAAAGCTGGAGATATAAGGAATTGTTCCAGGTGTATCTGAACAGCTGGATCCTCTGCCCCAGGAGGTGGCCCCTAAACTGATGGTTTCTCTAGCTGTTTGGTAGCTACACAGACATGGAGCTACCCCAAGTGAAGTCCCTCTAGTAGGTACCAGGGAGGTGATGGCAATGTTCTCCTTTGCCCCCCTGTGCAGGTCTAGAGACACCAATTGAATAAACACATTGACACCCGGAGGGCAGCCCAGATGTAGAAGTTTACACCACACGAGGAAGACAAGACTTGGTGGTGGGGGCAGGGAACGGTATTCATTGTTTTCAAGGTCCTAAAGGGCATCTTGTCTCAAGGAGAAGGGACTAGTCTAGATAGGCTTGGCCCACAAGGCAGCACTACGAGCTTTGGAGGGGGGGGGGGAGTTGTAGAGGAGCAGGCTCAGGCCAGATTTCAGGATGAACTTGCTAATAATGAGAATTGCCCCCTTTCTCCTAGCCTTCCTTCCTGAGTTCAAGCTCCCACAGAGGAGGGGCTCCCTTGTCTGTAGGCCTTGAGTGGGTGCCGGCGTTGGGAATCATGGTTTGGACCAGGGTTGGACTGGCTGCCTCTGTCCTGCCTTCATTTCACTTTACTTCCCCTCTCTTGGGTACCAGGCTGGTTCTCAGCAAATTGGGAGAGGTGGGGGGAAAGCCAAGTTCTGGGCCCCCATCCTTCCTGCAGTGCAAAGGAAAGTCCAAGGGTTTAAGGACAAATCTTGGCTCTGTTCTAGGTCACGCCATCTCTTGGGGGGCAGTTTGCTAGGATCTCCATGTTTATAACTCATGCCTTCTGTGACCTTCCATCTCTGTGCTTTTGCTGCTGTTATGTTTATTGCAGCTATTGACCATTTACAGACGTGTGCATGTTGGCTGGGAGGATGTCGGTGTGTGAAGCATAAACCTCTGGATGGGGGCTCTGAGAGGGCAGGGGCTTGGGGGAATTGAGCTAATGCTTTACACGGGGCATTCTTCCATTCTCCCCGATGTTGGGCCGTAAGAAGGCCTTGCAATGTAGCATTACGGCAACCCTGCTTGTCACCTGGCTAAGCCCTGGCTTTGGAGTCGGAGGAGCTGTGTTGAAAACCCAGCTCTGCCTGCCTGTGTGACCTTCTCCATTCTGGGCTGCCTTGATTTCTTCTGTTGGAAAACAAGGGCCTCTGAGATACTTCCTAGCTCCAGAAGGAGGAAGCTATAATTATAGGAGTTTGAATTTTGAGTCTTCAACCCTAGGCCTTTTCATCACATGTGAACTTTGTCTCCTGATTGCTGCCAACTTCTCCACTGCTCCTCCCCTCTACTTACCAGTTTCCCTTCCACGTAAGCTCTGGCTTCGTTGTACAAGGCTTTCACGCTAATGGAAACTTCCACAGCTGAGTTTCTGCTCAGGCTCTGCAAGGGACGGAGGTAAAGAGAAGTCAGGCAATGTGGCTTCTATATCCCAAGGACTGGAAGGAGCCGGCGGGGTGACGAGGGAGTGGGGCCAGTCCGTGATCTGGTCCAATTTGGCTCTAATCTTTGACTCCCTTCCAGGAAGGGGCTTTTTGCCCTGAGCTACTCTTGTTATCAAGAGTCACCTGGAAAAGTGAGCAAGTCCAGGACCTGGGTTGTTGACTTTACT
>JAJPUD010030251.1:0-13296 GCA_023553655.1 Myrmecobius fasciatus
GTGAGAGCTCTCTTCTGCTTCTTGCTCATGGTTTAAAGTTGGGATATTGGTCAAAAACAGAGAAAACTGCAACGATTTGTATTTGCCCAGGGGCAGTTTGCCAAGTTGACTTCCGGTCTGAGGCTGGTCGGGCTAGATTCGCACTAGGACCACGTTTTCAGCTGCTCTCGATCCACCCTTTACCAAAGGCAGATCTGTCAAAGCACCTGCCCGCAAGCAGAGCAAAGTGGCCCAGGTGTCTCCCAGGGGCTTCCTGGGTGCTTTAAATCCGCCCCTCTATGCAGCCCTGACTTCCGCCCCTGCTGGAGTCTGATTGTGACCAGTGGCCGATTTCCCCCGAGGCTAACCTTCTCTGGAGTTCTTTCAAGGTAGATTTTTGATAGAAGTGCGTTGTAGTCCAAATGTTTGGCGGAGCCTTCACTCACAAACCAGTTCAAAGGCTCACTTTGTCTGGGTTTGAGGGAAGGTCCCAAAGGAGTTCACAGAGAAAGCTGTCTGCAGTTCGCCATCTTGGCTCCACCCCCCTCGAAGGCAATTTGTGTAACTCCAATTGGAACAGTCTTTTCCCACTACAAATGAACTTTTCTTCATCTAGAAAATGACAGATGATGCAAATGCTTAAACATATTTGCTTTATTCTGGCAATGATATGTTTATTTAATGTTATTGAAAGGTGAATAGGCTAAATTCCTAGTAGATGAAGTATATATTTTTAATGCTGAGAAATGCACAGAATTATTTTAGCATGTACTTATTCTAATATATTTTTTTATTTTTAGCTCTCTTTTTATTTATTTTAACATTGGTTTTTTTTAACATGTTCACAATTTTCTCCATTCCTTCTTCTATTGATAAAACAAGCGCTATTATACTAATTATACATGTGAAATCAAGCAAAACACTTTGATATTAGTTATTTATCCCTCAAAAGCAAGAAAAATAAAGGAAGTTTTAAAATTTTGCTTAATTTTGTAATATGTTGCTATAATCTCCTTGCTAATATTTTGTTAAATTATGACATCATGATTTATTAGACAGATTGATCTATGTTTTATTTAATTATTTTGCTATTCTTATTTTAGGTATCAAAACCATATCTGTGTCATTAAAGGAATTTGGTAAGTCTTTTTCTTTTTCAAATAGTTATAGAATATTGGGATAAATTGTTCTTTAAATGGTTTGTTAAGGAAATTAAAGTGGTATAGCAGAGGAAGCATTGTACTCAAACTCTCTAAACCTTCAAACAACTATAAAATAATACCTGAAAAGGAACTCTAGAACAGCAAAATGCACAAAAGGTCAGAGTGAGATATTCTTCTACTCCAATACAATTTAGGAAGTGGGAAGGTGATATCTGTAATGCAAGGGTGAAGGCTGTATAGGAACCCACTTTGATCCAAAAGTAATGATGAGACTCAGTGATGGAAATAGATAAGAAGATAGAGTAGCTGGTTAGAAAGAAATGACAAAGAACCTCTATGCTATTACTGGTCAGAGGAGCAAATGTAATTTGACAACTTCATTACTTATATCCTCTTCTGGGACACTATTCAGAAGTGGAGGGCAGAAGTTTGAGTCTCCACTTATCAAGTACCCTCTAGAAGCAGTATCATTTGTGATCCAAGGAAATAATGGATCTAACCATACTTTTTTTCAGTTTTTAAAAAGTTTTCTTGATTTGTATAGCAGTGTATTTGTGTTTTGTAAAACAGATAATAAGACTGTGTGTGTATCTGTGTGCGATATTACTTATAATATGGCTAATATGAAAATACATGAATACACATGCAGCATTATTTTTTCATTTATTTTTTAAATTTTATTAATACTTTTTATTTGCAAAACATATGTATGGGTAATTCTTCAAAATTAACCCTTACAAAGCTTTCTGTTACACATTCCCCCCCCCTACTCCCCACTCCTCCCCTAGATGGCAGGATATCCACTACATGTTAATCATGTTAAAATAGTTAAGAAATCGAATATATGTATACTTATTTCCACACATCATTTTTGTGCACGAGAAATCTTATCTACAAGAAAGAATAATCAGAAAAAGGAAATACAATGCAAGCAAACATCAATAGAGAACATGAAAATGATATGTTGTGGTCCACATTTCACATCCCTCTCTCTGGGTGTATATGGATTTCTTCACTGAACAATTGGAACTAGTTTGAGACAGTTCTTTGTTGCAGAGAGCCACGTCCATCAGAATTGATGACATACAGTATTGTTGTTGTCGTGAAAAATATCCTGGTTCTGCTCACTTCACTAAGCATTAGTTCATGCAAGTCTCTCCAGGCCGCAATGAAATCGTCCTGTTGGTCGTTTCTCACAGAACAATAATATTCCATAACATTCATACACCATAATTTATTCTGCCACTCTCTAATTGATGGGCATCCATTCAATTTCCAGTTTCTAGCAAATACAAAAAGAGCTGCCACAAACATTCTTGCACATGTGGGACCCTTTACTTCTTTTATAATTTCTTTGGGATATAAGCCTAATAGAAACACTGCTGGGTCAAAGGATATGCACAGTTTGATAACATTTTGAGCATAGCTCCAAATTGCTCTCCAGAATGTTTGGATACGTTCACAGCTCCACCAAAAATGCATCAATGTCCCAGTCTTCTCACATCCCCTCTAACTTCATCTTTATCTTTTCCTGTCATTTTAGCTAATCTGAGAGGTGTGTAGGGGTACCTCAGAGTTGTCTTCATTTGTATTTCTCTAATCAATAGTGATTTGGAGCACTTTTTTATATGACTATAAATAGTTTTAATTTCATCATCTGAAAATTGTCTGTTCATATACTTTGACCATTTATCAATTGGAGAATGGTTTGAATTCGTGTAAATATGAGACAATTCTCTATATATTGTAGAGATGAGACCTTTATCAGAACCATTAAATATAAAGACAATTTCCCAATTTCATGCTTCCCTCCTAATCTTGTCTGCATTAGTTTTGTTTGTGCAGAAACTTTTTAACTTAATATAATCAAAATCATCTATCTGGTGTTCAATTAAGAGTTCCAGATCTTCTTTGGACATAAATTTATTCCATCTCCACAGATCTGAGAGGTAAACTATTCTATGTTCCTCTAATTTGCTTATAATATCACTTTTTATATCTAGATCATGAACCCATTTAAATCTTATCTTGGTGTGCGGTGTTAGCTGTGGGTCCAGCATTAATTTCTTCCACACTAGTTTCCAAATTTCCCAGCGGTTTTTGCCAAATACTGAGTACTTATCTCAAAAGCTGGGGTCTTTGGGTTTATCAAACACTAAATAGGTAACATTATTACCTAGCTTGTCCTGATATCCTATCCTACGCCACTGATTGACGGTCTGTTTCTCAGCCAGTACCAAATGGTTTTGATGACCGCTGCTTTATAATATAGTTTTAGATCTGGTACAGAAAGGCAACCTTCATCTGCCTTTTTTTTCATTACTCCCCTTGAAATCCTTTACCTTTTGTTCCTCCAAATGAACTTTGCTACTATTTTTTCTAGATCTGTAAAATAATTTCTTGGGAGTTGGATTGGTATGGCACTAAATAAGTAAATTAGTTTGAGTAGTATTGTCATTTTTATTATATTCACTTGGCCTATCCATGAGCACTTAATGTTTTTTCCAATTGACTAGGTCTGATTTTATTTGAGTGGAAAGTGTTTTGTAGTTTAGTTCGTATAGTTTCTGACTTTTTCTTGGCAGATATATTCCCAAATACTTTATGGTATCATCCGTTATTTGGAATGGAATTTCCTTTTGTATCTCTTGCTGCTGAATTTTGTTGGTAATATATAAAAATGCTGATGATTTATGTGGATTTATTTTGAATCCTGCAACTTTGCTAAAGTTGTCAATTGTTTCTAGTAGTTTTTTAGTTGAGTCTCTAGGGTTCTCCAAGTATACCATCGTGTCATCTGCAAAGAGTAATAATTTGGTTTCTTCATTACCTACTCTAATTCCTTTTATCTCTTTTTCTTCTCTTATTGCCAAAGCTAACATTTCTAATACAATATTAAATAGTAATGTTGACAGTGGACAGCCTCGTTTCACTCCTGATCTTATTGGGAAAGTTTCGAGTTTGTCTCCATTACATATGATGCCTGCTGATTGTTTTAAGTGTATGCTACTAATCATTTTAAGGAAAAGCCCATTTATTCCTATACTCTTTTGTGTTTTTAATAGGAATGGGTGTTGGATTTTATCAAAGGCTTTTTCTGCATCTATTGAGATAATCATATGGTTTTTGTTAGTTTGGTTATTAATATAATTATTTATGCTGATAGTTTTCCTGATATTGAACCAGCCGTGCATTCCTGGTATAAATCCTACTTGGTCATGGTGTATTATCCTGTGGATAAGTTTCTGTAATCTCGTTGCTAAAATTTTATTTAAAATTTTTGCATCAATATTCATTAGGGAAATGGGTCTATAGTTTTCTTTCTCAGTTTTCTCCCTACCTGGTTTAGCTATTAGCGCCATATCTTTGTCATAGAAGGAATTTGGTAGTATACCTTCTGTCCCTATTTTTTCAAATAATTTGTATAGTATTGCAATTAATTGTTCTTTGAATGTTTGGTAGCATTCACATGTAAATCCATCTGGCCCTGGAGATTTTTTCTTAGGGAGTTGATTAATAGCTTGTTCTATTTCTTTTTCTAAAATGGGGCTATATAAATAATTTATTTCCTCTTCTGTTAACCTGGGCAATATGTAGTTTTGTAGATATTCCTCCATTTCATTTAGATTATTAAATTTATTGGCATAAAGTTGGGCAAAGTAACTCCTAGTTATTATTCAAATTTCCTCTTCTTTGGAAGAAAGTTCTCCCTTATCATTTTTGAGACTAACAATTTGATTTTCTTCTTTCCTTTTTCTGATCAAATTAAGTAAAGGCTTATCTATTTTGTTGGTTTTTTCATAAAACCAACTCAGTTTTATTTACTAATTCAATGGTTTTCTTATTTTCAATTTTATTAATCTCCCCTTTAATTTTCAGAATTTCCAATTTGGTATTTAATTGAGGGTTTTTAATTTGCTCTTTTTCTAGTTTTTTTTTTTTATTGTAACCCTAATTCATTGATCTTCTCTTTCTCTACTTTATGCAAATAAGCATCTAGAGATATAAAGTCACCCCTTTTAACTGCTTTGGCTGTATCCCACAAATTTTGGTATTTTGTCTCATTATTGTCATTTTCCTGGATGAAATTATTGGTTGTGTCTATAATTTATTCTTCAGGATGAGATTATTTAATTTCCAATTAACTTTTGGTCGATTTTCTCCTGGCCTTATATTACATGTGAGTTTTATTGCATCATAATCTGAGAAGGATGCATTTACTATTTCTGCTTTTCTGCATTTGATTTTGAGGTTTTTATGCCTTAAAACATGATCATTTTTGTATAATTTCCATGAACCCCTGAGAAAAAAGTATACTCCCTTCTATTGCCATTCAATTTCCTCCAGAGATCTCTCATACCTAAATTTTCTAACATGTTTACCTCCCTAACTTCTTTCTTATTTATGTTGTGGTTTGATTTATCTAATTCTGAGAGAGCAAGGTTGAGATCCCCCACTAGGATAGTATTACTGTCTATTTCTCCTTGCATCTCTGTTAGCTTCTCCTCTAGGAATTTGGATGCTATACCACTTGGTGCATATATGTTTAATATTGATACTGCTTCATTGTCTATGGTACCCTTTAGTAAAATATAGTTTCCTTCCTTATCTCTTTTAATTAGATCTATTTTTGTTTTTACTTGATCCGAGATAAGGATTGCTCCCCTGCCTTTCTTTGTTCACCTGAAGCATAGAAGATTCTGCTCCAGCCCTTTACCTTCACTCTGTATGTATCTCTATGTTTTAGATGTGTTTCTTGTAAACAACATATTGTAGAATTCTGGCTTTTAATCCATTCCGCTATCCGCTTCTGTTTTATGGGAGAGTTTATCCCATTCACATTCACAGTTAAAATAACTATATCTATATTTCCTGCCATCTTATTTACCCAAAGTTATATTTTTCTCTTCCCTTGCCCCTTACTTTCCCCCCCCCTCCTCAGTATTTTGTTTTTGATGACAACCTCCCTCTAACAATCCTCCTCTCTTTAGAATCCTCCCTCTTTTTTATACCTTTCGCCTAATCCTTCTATTAGTTTATCCGTTTCTTTTCCACCTTTCCCTCATAATTCCCTATAAGGAGGGCCAAGGTTTTCCCTGAAACCAAATGTGTCTGATATAATCTTTTAGAACCCAATATAATGAGAGTAAGATTTACACAATACTCATCGCCCTCCCTTCTTTCCCTCAATCATATTAGATTTTCTATGTCTCTTCATGAAACTTTGCCTTATTTTACGTCTTTTTTTTTTACTTTATTTTACCTCCTTTCCTCCCCACCTTTTTTTACAGTATGATGTCCTTTCCACCTCTAATTTCTTTTCCATTATTATCAAAGTAAAATCAAATTATACCCCCATTTTTAAGGATACTCATAGTAGAGATATACTTCTCAAGAGTTCTTTCCTTTTTACCTTTCTATGCTTCTCTGGAGTTCTGTGTTTGGAGGTCAAATTTTTTGTTCAGATCTGGTCTTTTCATTAGAAATAGGTGAAATTCTCCTGCATAATTGAATGACCATCTTCTTCCCTGGAAGATCATTCTCTGGCTGGATAGCTTATTCTTGGCTGTAATCCAAGTTCTTTTGCCTTTTGGAATATCTGGTTCCAGGCCCTTCAATCCTTCAATGTGGAAGTTGACAGATCCGGTGTAATTTTAACTACAGTTCCTCGGTATTTGAACTGTTTCTTTCTAGCTGCTTGCAATATCTTTTCCTTGGTGTGATAGTCCTGAAATTTGGTCATGATATTCCTTGGGGTTTTAATTTTGGGGTCTCTTTCAGGAGGTGATTGTTGAATTTGTTCAATGCCAACTTTGCCTTCTGATTCTAAAACATCAGGGCAATTCTCTTTCATGATTTCCTGGAATATGGCATCAAAGTTCTGTTTTTCATCATGGCTTTCAGGGAGTCCAATAATCCTTAGATTGTCTCTCCTGGATCTGTTTTCCAAGTCAGTTGTTTTTCCTAGAAGATATTTCATATTTTCTTCTATTTTTCCTCTTTTTTTTGGTTTTGTTTGACTGATTGTTGAAGTCTTATTGAGTCATTCATTTCAATTTGTTCAATTTAAAATTTTAAGGTATTATTTCCTTCAGCTATCTTTTTTAGCTCCTTTTATAATTGGACAATTGAATTTTTTGGTTCATTGCATTCTTTTTCCATTTGCCAATTTTATTTTTCAGTGAATTTTTGTCTTTTTGCAATTCACTAATTTTGTTTTTCAGTGCATTGTTATCTTTTTCCAATTCACTATTTTTATTTTCCAGTGAGTTGGTGACTTTTTTCCAATTGACCAGTCTTATTTTACAGTTTTTCACATCTCTGTTGCAGGGCGATATTTCTTTCTTGCACTGCTCTCAATTCACACATGCACCCTTTAATTTAAATAATGTTCCTTGTTTGTTCAAGAAGTTTGGGAGAAGAAAGTGGGGGGATATCATTTGAAACTCATTTTTTTTAAATATAAAGAATGATATTTTTAATTAGAAAAATATTTGGGGGCAGAGCCAAGATGGCAGAGAGTATATATGATTTTGCCTGAGTTTTTCCTGGATGCCTTCAGAATCAACACAAGATAAAACATTTGAATGGATTTTTGAAATGACAGAACTCACAAATATTTGTAGTGTAAAAAATTTTCAGCAGAAGATAACTTGGAACGACTTCCGGAAAGGTCTGTTTCAATAAGGCAGGGAAATATAATCCAGCACAGACAGAGTATAAGGAGACCCAGAACAGGGAGGTCCTGTGTGGGAATCTTGTGGGAGGCAACAAATAAATTAATCAAATAATCCCACTTAAAAAAAAAGAAAATGAACAAGCTTTTAATCAAGAAAAAAAATATCTCATCAGGAGATCATTATACACCACCACAACAAGACTATATGATCATCAATTCTGATAGACATAGCTCTCTTCAACAATAAAATCCTTCAAACCAGTGAAGAAGGCCATATACATCCAGAGAGAGTGATATGAAGTATGGACCACAACAGAACATTTTCATGCTCTCCATTGATGTTTGCTTGCATTATGTTTCCTTTCTTAGATTTTTTTTTCTTGTGTACATTTTTCATGCACACCAAGATGTGTTGAAATATGCATACATATATTCAATTAGTCAATTTTTTTAACATAATTAACATGTAATGGACTTCCTGCCATCTAGGGGAGAGATCGGGACTCGGGGTGGGGGGGGAATTTGTAACAGAAAGCTTTGTAAGAGTCATTGTTGAAGAATTACCCACATATATGTTTTGCAATTAATACCAAAAAAAGGAAAAGGAAAAAACATTTCAGGGCCATATGGATTTGCTAAATATTTAAAGAACATGTAATTCCAATATTATGAAAATTATTTGAAAATAATCATTCATTAATGTGACTTGTGAGCCTAACCTATTCCACTGATTAACTATTCTATTCTATTCTGTAGCCCATATCAAATGATTTTATAATATACTTACTTGCTCATGTTGTTTTGCCCCAATGATAATGTCCTGTAATCTCTTTGGTAATGTTTTATTTAAGATTTATGGTATTATAATATATTTTGCGGTCTAGTACAGCTAGTCCACCTTCATTTGCAGTTTTTTTCATTAATTCCCTTGAATTTTTTTAAACCTTTTTTTCTTCCATATGAACTGTTTTATTATTCTCTCTAGTTCTGTAAAATACTTTCCTGGGAGTTTGATTGGTATGACACTAAATAAGTAGATTAATTGAGGCAATATTCTCATTTGTATTATATTAGCTCAGCTTATTCATTAAAAATTAATATTTTTCCAGCTGATTAGATCTGATCTTATTTGTATGCAATGTGTTTTGTAATTGTGTTGATATAGTTCCTCACTTTGCCTTGTAAGGAAGTCTCCCAAATATTTGATATTATCTACAATTATTTTAAATGGAATTTCTCTTTGTACCTCTTGCTGCTAGAATTTGTATATAATATATAGAAATGATGATGATTTCTGTAGATTTATTTCATATCCTGCAATTTTACTAAAGTTGTGAATTGTTTATAATAGTTTTTTTAGTTGATTCTCTAGTCTTCTCTAAGCATACCATCATAACAATTGCAAAGAGTGATCATTTGGCTTCCTCATTACTTACTCTAATTCATTTAATTTCTTTTCTTTCTCTCTCTTTTTTTAAAGCTAACATTTCTAATATAATACTGGATAGTAATGGTGAGAGTGGGCAACCTTGTTTTATCCCTGATCTTATTAGTAATGGTTCTAGCTCCTCTAGCACCATAAGAAAGATGCTTACTGTTGGTTTTAAATAATTGCTACTGATCATTTAAGGAAAACTCCATTTATTCCTATACTGTCGATTATTTTCAATAGGAATTGGTGTTGGACTTTATCAAATGCTTTTTCTGCTTCTATTGAGCTAATCATAAGTTTATTGTTAGTTTTGTTATTGACTTAGCCAATTATGGTAAGAATTTTCATACTATCAAACCAGACCTGCATTCCTTGTATAAATCCTACATGATCATGGTATATTATGTGGGGATAACTTGTTGTAATCTATTTGCCAATATTTAAAATTTTGGCCTCAGTATTCCTTAAATTGGTCCTAAATTCCTTAGGTAAATTTTCTTTCTCTGTTTTGAGCCTATCTTGTTCAGTTTTTGTCACCATATCTGTGTCATAAAAGGAATTTCATAGGATTCCTTTTTTGTCTATTTTTCCAAAGTAGACATAATGTTAAAATTGCATAGTATTACAATTATTTGTTTTTTAAATGTTTGGTAGAATTCACATGTAAATCCATGTGGCCCTCGAAATTGTTTCTTGGGGAGTTATTTAATAGCTTTTTCTTTTTCTAAAACTATTTAAATAGTTTGTTTAGGTCTTAATTAATCTCAGCAATTTATATTTTTGCAAGTATTCAACCATTTCTTTTAGATTATCAGATTTGTTGAGATACAGTTGCATAAAATAGCTCCTAATTCTTCCTCTAATTTCCTCTTCACTGGTGGAAAATGCAGGCTTTTAATTTTTGATCCTAATAATTTCATTTTTTCCTTTTTAAATCAAATTATCTAAAGGTTTTTCTATTTTATAGTTTTTTTTCATAAAACCAACTATTAGTTTTCTTTATTATTTCAATAGTTTCCTTACTTTCAATTTTATTGATCTCTTATTTTCAGAATTTCAAACTTGGTATTTAAGCAGAGGTTTTTAATTTGTTCTTTTTCTACCTTTATTAAGTGTAGCTCAATTCATTGACCTTTTCTTAAACTATTTTATGCAAGTAAGCATGTAGGCATACAAAATTTTCCCTAAGAACTGCTTTGGCTGAATCCCATAAATTTTGGCATTTTGTCTCATTATTGTCATTCTTTTGAATAAAATTATGAATTGTGTCTATGATTTGTTGTTTCACCCACTCATTCTTTAGGATCAGATTATTTACTTTCCAATTAATTTTTCATCTATTTTTCCTGGCTTTTATTGCATATAATTTTTTTGCATCATGATCTAAAAAAATGCATTTACTATTTCTGTCTTTCTGCATTTCATTTCGAGGGTTTTATGTCCTAATAGGGGGTCAATATTTGTTTATATTCCATGTGCCACTGAGAAAAAAGCATATCTCTTTCTCTCTCCATTCAGTTTCCTCCAAAGACCTATCATACCTTACTTTTCAAAAATTCGATTTATCTACTTAACTTCTTTCTTATTTATTTTGTGGTCTGATTTATCTAGTTCTGAGAGAGCAAGTTTAAGTTCTTCCAATATTATAGTTTTGCTGTCTATTTCTTCTTGCAGTTCTCTTAACTTCTCCTTTAGGAATTTTCATGCTATACCAGTTGGTGCATATATGTTTGGTATTGATATTACTTCATTATCTATGGCACTCTTTAGCAAGATAGTTTCCTTCCTTATCTCTTTTTAATTAGATCTATTTTGTTTTTGTTTGATCTGACATCAGGATTGCAACCCCTGCTTTTTTTTTCTTCAGCTGAAGTGTAATAGATTCTGCTTTAGTCTGTTACCTTTATTCTGTATGTATGATAGCTTTAAATGTGTTTCTTATAAACAACATATTATAAACTTTGAATCTAGTGTTCCACTTGAATTTTATGGGAGATTTCATTCCCTTTACATTCACAGTTAAAATTAGTAACCCTGTTTTTCCTGCCATCTTATTTTCCCCAAGTTATACTGTTCTCTTTCCTTTACCCCTTTCCCTTCTACCCAGTATTTTGCTTCCAGCCATCACTCCCATTAAATAACCCTTCCCTTTTACAGCTTCTCCCCCCTTTCTAATCCCTTTCCCCTTCTACTTTTGTTTCTTCCTTCTGTCAGCCTCCCCCTTTCCTTTTTCCTGTTCTCTTCTACTTCTACACAGGGTGAGATAATTTTCTCTGTGAGCTAAGTACATTTGATATTATCTCTTTGAACTAAATACAATGAGAGTGAGGTTCACAAAATGCTCATCTCCCCCTTCTATCCATACATTTTAATGGGTCTTTTTTGACTCTTCATGAGATGTGACTTACTCCATTTTATCTCCCCTTTCCTCTTCTTCTACTAGAATCCCCCTTTCACCTCTAGTGTCTTTTTATATCATCACAATAAAATCAAATCATACCTACCTTCTCTAAGCATACGCATATCAGAGATGCAGTTCTCAAGAGTTAAGCATATCAGATTTCCATATGGGAATGTAAACTTTTTAACTTTAAAAAAAGTTATTTTTTTCTTTCCTTTTTACATTTTTATGCTTCTCTTGAGATTTGTATTTGAAGAGAAAATTTTCTTTTTGATTCTGGTTTTTACCTGAGAAATAAATGAAATGTCCATTTTCTTTCTCCCCTGAAAGAAAATAAAACTTAATTTTGCTGGATAGTTGATTCTTGGTTGTATTCCATGTTCTTTTGCCCTGCAGAATATCATGTTCTAGGCTTTTCATTCACTTAAAGTTGAAGCTTATATTTTCTTGGGGAATCTTGATTGTGGCTCCTCTATTTTCAAATTGTTACTTTTTGGCTGCTTGCAATACTTTCTCCTTGATCTGATAATTCTGAAATTTACCTATGATGTTTGGAGTTTTCATTTTGAGGTCTCTTTTACTGGGTGACTGGTGAATTTTTTCAATTGAAAAAAAATTTTGCTCTCTAATTCTAAGACATCAAGGCACTTTTTTCATGATGATTTCCTGAACAATGATGTCTAGGATCTTTTTTTTTTTTCATTATGTCTTTCAGGATTTCTAATAATTCTTAGACTGTCTCTCCTAGATATATTTTCCAGGTAAGTTGTTTTTCCAATGGAGTATTTTACATTTTCTTCTATTTTAAAAAATGGTTTTGTTTGACTAATTCTTGATTTCTCATTGAATCAGTCACTTCCATTTGTTCATTTTTAATTTTTAGTGAATTATTTTCTTCAGTTAGCTTTTATATCTCCTTGTGCATTTGGCCTATTGAACTTTTAAATGAGTTTCTTTGTTCATTAGGATTTTTTTCCATTCATAAATTCTGTTTTTCAATGAGTTGGTTTCTTTTTTTCCATTTTGTTAAATCTGTTTTGTAAGAAGTTACACAATTTTGTTTTTCATTTCATCAAATCTATTTTGTAAGGAGTTATATGCTGGAAATTTGTTACACTTCAAATATTAGTGTGTTCTGTCCTTCTAAAACCAGCAGAGGCTTGATCTGGTGTTGATCTGAGGGAAGCTCAGAAAAGCTCAGAAAAAGACCTGTGCACCATCTTGGCACCAGATATTCCAAAAGGCAAAGGAACTTGGATTACAACCAAGAATGAATTACCCACCTAGAATGAGCATTATCTTCCAGGGAAGAAGATGGTCATTCAATGATATAAAATAATTTCATCTATTTCTAATGAAAAGATCAGAACTGAACAAAAAATGTGATCTACAAACACAGAACACAAGAGAAACATAAAAAGGTAACAATAAAAAAAATCTCTTGAGAACTATATGTTATGGATACTTATAGAATGAGGGTTACTTTATGATTTTATTATTACATTATGATTATTATATGATTGTTGTGATCTTATGATTATTACGATTTTATGATTATTATGATATGATAATCTGAAAAAGAAATTAGAGGTAGAAAAGGGATTACACTGGAAGAAGAGGAAAAGGAAGTAAAATAAGGGAA
>JAJPUD010030252.1:0-13296 GCA_023553655.1 Myrmecobius fasciatus
AGAGAGAGAGAGAGAGAGAGAGAGAGAGAGAGAGAGAGAGAGAGAGAAGGCAAGAAAGGGGGAGAGAGGGAAGTGGAGGGAGAGAAAGGGATGGAGAGGGAAATAAAGAGAGGGAGAGAGAGAGAGAGGGAGAGAAAGAGAAAGAGAGAGAGAGAAAAGGGAGAGAGAGGGAGAGAAAGAGAGAGAGTAAGGGAAAGAGAAAGGGAGGGAGGGAGAGAGAAAGGAAGTGAGAGAAAGGGAGGGAGAGAAAGGGATGGAGAGAAGGAGAAAAGGATGAAGAGGAGAGAAAGGGAGGGAGAGGGAGAGAAAGGGAGAGAAGGGAAGAAAAAGGGAGAGAGAGAGAAAAGGGAGAGAAAGAAAGGGAGAGAGAAAGAGATTAAAGGACAGAGGGGGAGAGAAAGGGAAAGAGAGGGGGAGAGGGAGAGAGAGAAAGGGAGAGAAAAAAGGGAGAGAGAAGTAGAGAAAGACACATATGCAGAGACAAAGAACAGATGGAGAAAGGAAGAAGGAGGAGAAGGAAGGGAGAGTGATGGAGACAGAGACAGAGAGATGGAGAGGAAGGATACACTGAAAGAATACATTTGGAATCAGAGTACCTGAGTTCAAATCTTGGCTCTATTTTTTATTACCCAAGTGACCATGGGCAAATCTCTCTGAGTCTCAACTTTTCTGAGAGAGGGGGGTGGGGGTAGGACTTCTGAGCCCCTTCCCCACTCTGAATCTATGGCCTTCTTTTCCTCCCCTCCATCCACATCAGAATTCAGAAGAGAATGTGAAGCTGAAGCCCCAAAAGGCGCTTTGGGGGCCCAAGATGCCAGCAAAGAGCCTCAGATAGAGTTTGGTGCTGGGGCACCACGCTGGCCATTGCTGCTGTTATCCTGGCCCCTTCTGGTTCTGATGGGGCCCCCCTGGGGTACGAGCTAGGGGAGCATGACAGGTTTGTGCTGCCCTCAGGCTCTGAACCAGATTCTTATCTCCCGTGGCTCCGGCCCTCCAGGACTTGCCTGCAGCTCCTTGTCCACGGCCTTGGACACTTCACTGGCCACTGACTCCAGTCTCTGCCGGACAGGCCCGTCACTGGCCAGCACATGGCCCAACTCGTAAAGGCTGGGGAACAGCTAGGGGGGAGGGGGACGTGGTTAAGGCCCCAGGCGGGCTTTTGTTTCACAGGGCAGGGCATGGAGAGCTCACCAAGGGGGGCAACGTTAGCGGCACTGCTGGGGGGGTGGAGGGAAGGCCTTAGCGCTCCTGAGGTCTGCTTTGTCAGCCCATCTCTGGTAACTGGACAGGGGGGTGGACGAGCCTGGGGTTGGGAGTCGGGGCTGGGGGAGAGGCTGGTATCATTTGGGGTTTGGTGCTGGTTGGCAAAGGCCCCGATGTGGCCGCTCACCGCTCGGGAGTTCTTGGCGTCTTTGATGAGGTCTCTGGCGTAGAGAAGCTCATCTTGTACTGGCTCCAGGGGGCACAACCGCAGTGCCCGAACCTCCTCCTGGACTCGCCCACAGAGCCGCTGTAGCATCTGGGCAGGAGGAGGGAGTGAGCCAGGGTGCTCCCCCCTCCAGCTCTGTGGGCACCATCGGGGGCAGAGGACTCGAGGGCACTGGGGAGCTTCCTTTTGTCCTTGCACTCTGCAGGACTGGGGGACAGCTCCAGGGGATTTCTAAATCACTGCTCTGGCAAGCTCAGGAGAGCCCAAGGTCTCTGAGCATTGGGAGGTGCGCTCCCCTTTTTCCCTGCCCACCCCCACATCTCCCCTCATACTCCAGGCCCCAAATCCCGGAGAGAAGCATTTACTTGCTCAGCACTGCTGGTGACAAGGCCCTGCTGCAGCCTGAATGCCTGTTCCTGTGGACAGGTCTGCGAGTGGTTATTCCGGACAAGGCACCATTGGATCTAGAGATGCCGGGGTGGGAGGAAGGCCGGAGGGTCAGGGCAGGGAGGCCGCCTGAGCTGGCAGGCACTGCTCCCCCATGCCAGCTTTGCCCTCCTGGCCCACCCTCCATGCCAGCTTCACCCTCCTGGCCTGGCCCTGGAAGCTCACCTTCTGCCAGACATCCTCGGTGCGCTCTGGGGCATTCCGGTATGCCTGGGAGATGTCGCTCACGGGGAAGGACATGAAGCGGAGGGTGTGGTTGCTGTGTGAGATATAACGGGGGTAACTCATGTTCTAGAACCCTGCCCCCCCATCACACCCAGCCCCCCAATCACACTCGGCCCCCCATACTGGCCCCCATCATACCCAGCCCCCCCATCACACCCGGCCCCCCATCACACCTGGCCCCCCATCACACCTGGCCCCCCATCACACTGGCCCCCCCCATCATACCCAGCCCCCCATCACACCTGCCCCCCCATCACACGTGGCCCCCCCCATCACGCTCCTGACCCTTTGCTCATCTGGGTGGGAGACCCTCCGAGTGACCTGCCTTTACTCCCCTCCCCAAACACCAAGGAGCAGTGCAGAACGGTGGCAGGTGAAGGATGACTGGGGAGGGGGCTTGGGCATGGCCAACGCGGGGGAATCTGGGATCAGGGCAGGCTCACCTCTCCAGGGCCCTTGCAATGTCAAGGAAGCCCAGGGCTGAAGTGTTATTCCGGTCCCACAAGATGGTCCTGGGGCAGGAGAGAGGGGGGAGGTAAGCCAGGCTTGCCATCCTGAGCTGGGGGCACCTGCTTCTGGGAGGGCGGGGAGAGACAAGCCTAGAGAAGTCACCATTCCTGGCTGCTAGATTCTCTGAGGGCTGGGGGAAAGGCTGCCCAGACATGAGGCCTCCAGCATCTGGGGTCCTCGGGGCACGGGCTTATATGCAGAGCGAGCCTGGAAAAGAAGGGTGGCTAAGGCACAGGGTACCAGGGGCCTCGGGGGGAGGGGAGCCGAGCCTTCACCGGAGGGAGGAGTTGATCTGCAGGGCCTTGGACAGCATCTTGGCTCCGATGTCCTCCATGCCGTTGCCACTCAGGTCCACCTTGGCCAGGCAGGTGTTACTGCCCAGGGCATTGATGAGAATGCTGGTCCGAAGCTTCAGCCTGGAGTCAGCCACTGACAAGGACTGCAGGGACTGGGTTTTGGGGGGAGAGAGATCTGGCATCAGATCAGCGTCCCCCCTGCCTCATTCGGTCCTCCCTGCCCCTGCCCCTGCTACTCACACAATCCTCTTCCTGAATCAGCTGCACGAGTTTGTGAAGGATTTCCTCCAAGGTCCTGGGGAGCAATGAGGGCTCAAGTGGGAAAAAGTGGGGGGAGAAAATGCAAAAGGGACAGAGGAGGAGGACATCATGCCCTCGGGGTGGGAGAGGAAGGCAGCAAGTCTGTAAGCCTGGGGATACTACCTCCCCTGCTCATCACAAGGCTGTCGAGAGGAATAAACGAGATTTTATGTGCGTGTGTTAATACTCTGCCAACTACAAAACACTATACAAATACATGGCATTAATCTTGTTATGCGCAGCCCAGAGGAGTAAAAGAAGATGAGAAAGTGAGAAGGAGCTAGAGGGGAGATAAACCTGGGGTGAATGGGGTAGATCTCTGGGTGTCAGGCTGGAAGCAGGCAGCAAGGGAAGCGAGGAGTTACTTACTTAGCTTTGACATTGAAGTTCTTGCCCAAGAATAGGTGCTTGAGGGACTTGTTCTTGCCAAGTGCGGGCACTAACGTCAGCAGATCAGAGTCGAACCCTGGGCCAGAATCACAAGGAAAGGAGGCTCTTCAGGCATGTGTAGACAGATGGCACTACAGCGGTCCTCCCCTCTCGGATTCCTCCTCTGCCTGCTGGCCTCCCCCTCCCCTGGCACGGGCAGCCCCTGCCCTTTCTCACCGTTGTCAGACAAGTCCAAACTCCCCACAGCACTGACGGCCCCGAGCTGCTCCTGGAGGACCTGGGCTCCTGCGGATCGAAGCTGCAGAGGAACAAGCAGGGGACAGTGTGCCAGGGGACGAGGGCCTGGACTCACCTGGCACAAGCTTTAAGTCACCAAGGGCTGCCTTAAGTGAGGGCCTCCATCCCCAGGGGAAAAACAGGCCTAAAGGGCTCCTACCCACCCCTTCCCACTCCCCAGGCCCTTCTCCTTCCTTCTCCAGGCTTTGAGCTAACTTAGGCCTTGGATTCCCACAGCTGAACACCCCAAACCATGGCCATCTCTGCCCCCTGGTGGGGAACCCTGATACTTTCAGACCTTCAGCTTGAGAGAGAAGAGAAGAGTTAGGAAATGGAAGGGGTGCAAGGCTGTGTGGAGACAGGGCTAGACGGGCAGCCCTGAGACGGACCACCTGGACACTGGGGGCTGAGCACAGTGCCTGGATCAATAAATGCTTGCTGCTTGACTGACACAGAATGAGACAGAAGGAGGGGAGCGAAAGCCTCCCGGATCACAGCACAGGGTCAGAGCTGGAAGGGACCTTAACACTCAGCCAGTCCCTGCACCTCTTTTCTTTTAACAAATGGGGAAACTGAGGGACAGAGAAGTGCTCTGTCTGACATCACACAGAGTAAGTAATGGAGCCTGTATTTGCATCTAGTTCTTCTGGTTTTAAATCTTGTATCCAGCCTGGATAGAGGGGGGCTCTGGGTCAGAGGAAAGAGGAGAGGCCCGAGCAGGCACTTCGGTCTCTCACCTCGCAGCTGCTCAGGTCGAGATGAAGATCACTGAGGTGGCTGTTGAGGGAGAGGCCCTGGAGGAGTGCCCTGTGAGCAAGGACAGGACTGTCAGGGAGGTGGGGGTGGGGTGCAGCTGCCAGCCACCCCAGCTTTCTTGGCTCAAATCCCTCCTGCTCCCCGCCACCTGACAACTGCTCCCCACCTGAGCGCCTCCAGGGGCAGGCGGGTAGCTGACAGGTTGACGTGGCTCAGGGTATAAGCGCTGCTGAAAAACTGCTTGAAGGCTGGTGGAGCCTCTCGGCCCTTCCTGCTGGGGAAGGGAAAGGAACAAGCATTTATTAAGCACCTACTACATGCCATGCGCTGTCTAAGCTCTTTACAAATATTATCGAGTTTGATCCTCACAATAAGATAAGGGCTATTTTGAGGAAACTGAGGCAAGCAGAGGGGATGACTTAGGAACAAAGAGGCACAGACAGGTGTGCAGTCTGGGGTACTTCTCTCGTAAACCCGCATTCTTACTAGCTTACTCCCCAAAGGCCCATTTCCCTCCATCAGCCCCCACAAGTTGACCCTGCCTTGTTCCCTAGGACACCTGTGGGAGCAGCTGTTTCGAGCCAGGTTGAGGTAGGTTAAGTGAGAGCAGCAGCCATGGAGAAGGGCACCCAGCAGCTATGAGAGAGAGAGAGACCCAGAAGAGGGGCACAGTATAGAGTGGTCCCGGTTTTTGCTTTGAATTTCCCCAACACACCCTCACCTCTTTCCCCTCAAATCACCATGCTCCTTGACTCTCGGTTTAGCTTGGGAGCGCTTGTACCCATTGCAATGAGCCTAGCTTTAAACCATTGATTTCACCCTGTTCCCAAACCCCACTGGCATCCACACTGGCAGGTCCTACCTGAGCAGAAGACAACAGACTAGACATGGGAGGGACCTTCCAGGCCACCTAGTCCAAGTCCCTCCATTTACAGATAAGGAAACTGAGGGCTAGTGAGGTCAAAGTGACTTGTCTGAGGTCCAAGGCTGGGATTGAGCCCATAGGTAATGATTCCCCCTAGATTTTTGACCTCGGCCTCATTCCTCCAATTCCTCCAGCCTTCCTCTGCGTTTCACTGTCTCGTCCCCATTTCCCTCACTCCAGAATAGGGAGTATGAGGATACCATGTCCTGGCCCTGCTCTTCCTCGGACTGTGTCCCCTTCCCTGACCCCATCCTTAGGCTTGGCGCCCCGTCTTTCCCTTCTTGGCTTGTCCTTCTCACCAAGTCGATGGCGCAGTCAGTCCCAGACAGATCCACGTGGACCAGGGCATTAGGCTGAGCCAGGAAACTGTACAGGACCTGGGGCAGGAGCAAAGGAGACGAGGTGGCAGAAGTGGGCAATACAGGGCCCCTGTTTCCTAGCACAGATGAGGGGGAGCCTTTGCAATCTGACTGGCTCTGGTCAGGGCTGGCTCTCTAGGGGATATGGAAGACATGTTAGGCTCTTCCCAGAGGGGTCTGGGTATAGAGGAAAGCTCTATTCTCAGAGGCCAGGATTCGGGTTCTAGCTCTGACACCTACTAGTTTGTGACTGAGCAAACCAATTAACCTTGCTGGGCCTGTGTCCTCATCTGTAAAATGGGTATAATGATTACTTGTACTACCCACCTGACAAAATTGCTTTGAAGCAGGTGCTTTTGTAAACCTAAAAAGTGCCATGTCAATGTGAGTAATTATTATTAAAATGGAAAAGGATTTGGGGAGTGGGGCCGGATCTTAACTCACATTGGCTTCATCAGTAGCCAGCAGCCCTGGGTTCTTGCTCAGGTCCAGGTGGCGCAGGGAACTGGCAAAGGCTGGGTTGGCACCAAAGGTCTGGCCCAGCGCTAGGAGCCCTGGGCACATGGGACAGTAAGCTGGGTCACCAGCCACAACAGCCACAAGTTGTCCCCCTCCCCTCCCTCTCCCCCTCCTCTTTCCTCTCTATGCTCCCCAATGGGCATTATCTTTATGCCATCTTTCTGGTCCTGGCATGGCAATGTGGCAGGAATTTAGCACTCTGAGAAGTGTGGTCTCATAAAGGTCTCGGGGGTCCTGAGGGCTCGGCACGATGAGGACTGCCCCCCTTCCCCGTCAGCCCTCTGTAGTGCTCAGCGTCAGTACCTCGGGGGGAGATGGCAGTCTTGGACAGGCACAATTTGGTGAGGCCTGTGGGGAAGCAGAGGAGCTGCTGGCTTAGACTGAGAAGACCTAAGAGAGCAGACAAAGACCGAGGGGGAAACAATGTAGGGCGGAGCAGCTGGGTCTGGATTTAGGCTGAGGGTCATGGTTGGGATCAGGGCTCAGCGGGAGCTAGAACTGAGATCTGGGCCAGGCCTGGGCCTGGTTTGGTGACTCTGAAGGAGATCCAGCTGGGGACTCTCACCTTTGTCCTCGATGGGGTTGTGGGACAGAGTCAGGGCATGTAGCACACAGCTTCCATTCTCCCCGAATACCCCAGCCAGTTTCTGGGCAAAGTCCCTGTGGGGAAAAAGGGGGAAAGGTTTTGTCTGTGCTGGGACCTCCCATGGCCCTGGCCCTGCCCCACGGCCATCCTAACCTTCCTGATGGCCTGGCTACCTCTGGGGCAAATTCAATCACTGCTCTTTCCCCAGGAGGCTGAGGGGTTCCCAGGAGGAACCTGCCTTAGAGAATCCAGGTGTGTGGGAAGGGGCAGGGAGAGCAGAGTCCTGCCCTCCAATACCTCCCATACCATAGAAAACCCAGCCAGGAAACTTCAAGGCTGGGACAGAGCAATCTGACACAATGGAACTGTGCTGGGACACAGCCACTCAATTCGGCATTAATCACATGCAGATCACATGCAAGCAAGCAGCCTGCTGCCCAAGTGTAGGAGGAAGAGCATCGGACTGGGGATCAGAAGATCTGAGTTTCACTGGTGAGCTCTGAGGCCTCAGTTTCCTCATCTATAAAATGGGGGCAGGGAGGGGGGAATTGCTGCACCAGACGAACTCTTCCAGCTCTAACATTCTGTGATTCCTCGGCTAGAGCTCTGGGGAGTTTCTGGCTGGGACTCACGTCTTGAGGCCAGCATTGTCCAGCACCAGCTCTTCTAGGCTCCCCGACTTGCTCAGGGTGTGTAGCACCTGTTCCAGAACCTCTGAGCCCTGAAAGAGGGTGGGAGGGGGTAAGGGCCTGGGAGTGACTCGGTTTCCCCTCCTGTCCCACGGGCTGGCCCCTCCTGGTGCCTACCAGGCGTAGATCCTTGCAGTGCAGTTTGGTAAACCACTGGTTGTAGGCTAGGGCTGCCACCATCAAGGCCAGGTCCCTAGAGAGGAGATGGACAGGCAGGCTGGGGAAGGTGGCAGGGGGAGCCGGCTAGGGAGTGCAGGAAGCCTGGATGGGGCGGCAGGCAGTGGAAGAAAGGCTGAGGGCAAGGTGGAAGCGGAAGGGACACAGTGGGAGAAGCAGCCAAGCTCAGGGAGGAGGGGGTCGGTGGCGGTAGAGATGGGGGCTGGCCATTCTCGCCCCCTGCTGCCCCACCTGCTTACCGGCTCTCCAGGTGGCTGAAGTCCAAAAGATTGAACTCACGGTTGTCCTCTGCGTGGTAGATCGTGTCCACGTCCTAGGGAAAACACACCTGGACTTTCTCATCTCAGCCTCCCTGGTTTCCTTCCCCTTCCCTTCTTCTCTACAAACTGATGCCATCGACACCCAGCCCAGCCCCTTACCCATTGCACCTCCTCCCGGCAGTGCAGCCCGTTGTAATCACACAGAGCGGCGTAGGTCTCAGAGAAGCCGCCTTCATGGAGGGGGAGAAGGAGAGCAAGGGGTCAGGGTGGAGGAGGGAGGCAATGGGAAATAGCAGGAAGGACAATGAAGACAGACAAAGCTAGAAAGATGCAGATGTCACAAACTGGCTGTGCGAGTTCTAGGTAACTGAGGGACTCTAAAGGGGTCAGGGAAATGACCATCTATTCTACATGCGGGGGGTCTCAGTCCTCTCATCTCTAAAATGAGATCACCTGATTAGGTAACTCCTAATCTCAACCCTTTCTGCTCTAAAATTCTACGGGAGCTCGTTGCCTCATGTCTCTAACTGCGATCACTTGAGCAACTTGCTGGATTTTGATAAGCCTCATTTGTCATTAATATAATATTTACATTACGTTAAATATCATTATTAAATATTTAAGCATACCTCACAGGATTCTTGATAATGATAACAGCTGATACTGACGGCTTGCCAAGCACTCTACATATATTATATTATCCTCATGGCAACTAGTTTTTTGTTCATTGGTATAATTAGTTCCTAGCAGTGATTATTCTGCAACCCCTTGAGAAGGCTGTCTGCAATAGGTGTGTTCACATCCTTTCCTCAAACTCTTCTGTTAATTCTCTGTCATCTGGCTTCCGACCTCATCATTCAACCAAAACAACTCTTTCCAAAGTTAGCAATAATCTCCTAATTGCCAAAGATTGCATTCTGAGCTACTGCCACTTGTCCTGACTGACAAGTCTTGATTCTGAAGGAGAGAGTGAGGCTGATGACTTTGCAAAGCTCTGCCTCCCTTAAATTCCTTTTACTCACAAGTCAAGACATCCCTCTCATGATGCTCTGAGAATGAAGAAGGAACAACAGCAACAACTGCCAAACCAATGACCTTTTCTCCATCCTCATTCTTCTTGATCTTTGGGCAGCCTCTGACACAGAGACCACCCTTTTCTCCTTAGTACTCTCCTCTCTAGATTTGTGGGGCGATGCTCCCTCCTAGTTCTCCTGCTACCCTTTTGACCACTCCTCAATTTCTTTTCTTTTTTTCCTGAGGCAATTGGGGTTAAGTGACTTGCCCAGGGTCACACAGCTAGGGAATATTAAATGTCTGAGACCAGATTTGAACTCAGGTCCTCCTGACTTCAGGGCTGGTGCTCTATCTACTGAGCCACCCAGCTGCCCCTCCTTCTCAATTTCTTTTGCTGGAATCTCAACCAAGTCATGCCCATTAACTGTGGATGTCCCACAGAGCTCTGTACTGAACCTTCTCTTCTTTTATGCTATTTCACTTGATCTCATTAGCTCCTAAAGATTTATTATAACCTCTATGCTGATGATTTTCAAATCTACCTATCTAGCTCAAACATCTCTGTTGACCTGCAATCTCTCATTTCCACCTGCATATTAAAAATCTCAAACTGCATGTCCAACAGACATCTTAAACTCAACATATTCAAAATTGAACTCATTCTCCTTACCCTTAAGCCCGCCCCTCTTTCCAACTTCCCTTGTTAGTGCTGAAGGCACCATCATCCTCTCAGTTCTCAAGACTGAACTCAACTCCTCACTATTTCCCCTTTTTCCCTCTCCTCCCATATTCAATCTGTTGTCAAGGTCTACCAATTTTATCTTTGCATCACCTCTCAAATACAACTCATTCTTTCTTCTGATGCTGCCACCATCCTGGTACAGGCTCTTATTACCTCACACCTAGAATATTGCAATAACCTTCTGGTGGGTCAGCCTGCCTCAAGCCTCTCCCCTTTTCAGTTTACCTTCCATTCAGCTGTCAAAGTGATTTTCCTAAAGAACAGGTCTCTATGTCACTCTGATCTCCACCAACTGAATAAACTTCAATGGCTCCCTATTGCTTCCAGGATCAAATACAAAATCCTGTTTAGCATTCATATCCTGCCCCCATTTCCAGGCTTCCTAAACCTTATACCCCACCACATACTCAAAGCAGCGACACTGTCCTCCCTGACATTTCTAAAGCAAGAAAGTCCTTCTTCCTCAGGCATTTTCACTAGCTGTCCCCCATGTTCCTCAAGCCTGTAACTCTCTCCCTCCCCATCTCCACTTCCAGGCCTCCCTGATTTCTTTCAAATTCAAATTTCCAAAATCCCATCTGCTACAGAAAACCTTACCAGATCTCTCTTAATTCTGGTGCCTTCCTTGTTAATTATCTATTTGTTCTGCATAAAACTTTTTATATGTATTTTTCTCCCCCATAAGACTGTGAGCTACTTGAGGCCAGAAGCTGTCTTTTGCCTTTCTTTGCATCCCCAATACTTAGTACAATGCTTGGTGCTTACTAAATGCGTATTAACTGAATGATATATAGTTTTGGAGGCATGTCATAATTTGAGAGACCAGGAGACTTATCCATGACTATATATCCAGTATTTCTCAGAAGCAAGACTTAAACCCAGATCTTTTTAAAGCTAAGAATGACTCTATACACTTTGTCATAGTGCCTTTTGAGAAGTAGGTACTATACTTATTATGATTCTAATAGTTTAGATGAGGAAATTGAAGCTCATATAGGATAAGTAATTTGCCTAGAGTCTCCAAGCTAATACATGTCAGTCAGGAATCTAACCTCCTAAATTAGTCTCCTAAGTCTAACACTCTTTTCCATTACATAAATAGAATGTAAGCTCCTTGAGAGCAGGTACCAACTGATTTTTGGTCTTTTTATCCCCAGTATTTAGTGCAGTGTAAGCACTTAATAAGTGCTTGTTCAGTGAGTGTTATAATAAGCCACTTGTAAGAAAATGATTTTGTAAAATATTCCATTATAATAAGCTAAAATTATAAACTGCCAAGCCCTTAAGAGTAGTGATCAGGTCTCCATCTTTTTATGTTCTGCATATAGCAGACTGCATGCTGATGGTACTATCATAGCTTGCTGCTTGGGACAGGCTGTTATGGGTAAGATCAGGGATAATTTAAGGTTAGAATCTCCTTGTTTGGGGATGGGTGGGAAGGGAAAGTGTGTCTCATTCTTACCACAGACACTGTGGGTGGTAGATGTGGAGGTCTCAGAGTTGGGGGATGTGTCCCGGGGCCCTTCAGGGGTCTCAGGGTTTCCACGCCGGATCAAACACCTAGAGAAATAATGTGCCCTCCAGAATGGTGTGGAGTGAGGTTTCTTTAGTTCTTTCCAAACCTCAGCTCCAGAATCCCTATTAGACAACAGGTAGAAGCAATGTCCTGGAAAGGATAAAATTCCCCATTTCCCCCCCTTTCCCTGTGATACAAATCCCCCACAAGAGCATGGGGGCCTTCTTGAAACTGGGACTCACCCTGGGCCAGGGCAGACCTTGGCTAGTGCTGTGCTCACATGCCTGGTCACCTGCTCCACACTCTCTGCTGAAGGTAATCGCATGCTCACAGTACCACGTTCTGTCTCCACTAGGATCTGGAGAGAGAGATATGGCCCTCAAATACAACTCCAAACTTGGTCACCCCACTTTTTACCCCAGTATCTTTAAGATCAAACTTAAACTCCACAGTTTGGATTTTAAAGACCTTCATCACCTGACCAGTCTTTTTCTACCATACTCTCCTCTCCATATTATATAAACCCAACATCCCATCTTCCGATTCCTTTTCATTGGCTGATCCCCACACATGGAATGCTTTCCCTCTTCCCTGGCTTCTTTCAAAGTTCAGGTCAAATTCTGTAAGATGACGTTCGCAGTCTGACAGTGCCTTCCCTCTGAGATGACATGCATTTTGTATGCCCATGGCGATTTGCATGTTGTCTCCCCTCCATTAAATTGTGGGTTCTTCAAAGACAAGAACTACATTTTTGCCTTTCTTTGTATTCCTTAGCACAGTGTCTGGCGCATGGTAGATGTTTAATAAGTGCTTGTTGTCTTTGGGAATACTGAAGGTAACCAATACACTCTTATACTTTCTCTTCTCTTACCTGGTTCTGGTTGAGAGTGCTAAAGGTTCGGATCTCAAGGACATTGAAAGAGCTTTCCACCTGGGACAGAGGGGAAGGACAGATGAAGTTCAATTCAGGTTCCTTTAGAAGGAGAGCTTTGGAGTTTGACCTTACTCACCTTAGCTGGGACTTTTAGAGGGAAGAGATGGAGTCTCCAAGCAGTTAGAGCCTAGGGTGGAGAGAAGAGAGAGTTAACTTATATTTACAGTCTTCCCTGAATCCTGTTCTCTTGAACTCTCCATGAATTCCCCCCACTTCTGTCATTATTACTCTTTGAATTAATTTTTTTCCTTTAATATTTGCCATGAAGTTCAGATAGAAACACTTCTGGGCAAGTTGATATCATGTTGCTAATATTTAATATTCTGTGGAATATTGCACAAATGGATAAAATAACTGCTTTTTGTTATTGAATAAAAGTACTGGGATATAGCTTAATCTTCTGTGGGCTTACAGAACGCATTCTTGAGACAAGTCCAGTAGCAGAGAGGATGGTGGAGATTCTTGTTATTATTAAATCTAAGTTTAGTTTTCCTGCTCTTAGTCCCTGTTCCTTCCTCACCCACCCTGGCCCCTCTCCTGCCACTCCTGCCCTCTCACCAACACTCGGTCTTCATACTTCTTGGGCTTAGTCTCCAGTTTCACCCGATGCTGTTGATGCACGGCCCCTCGGCTCAGGCACCTCCGGATGCTTTCTGTGGGAAGTGGGAGTGGGGAGACAGTCAGAATACTGCTTGAAGTAGCACACCCCTTACCCTTATGGAAGCCCCCCCCCTCTCCTGGGCTTTTGAAAAGAGAAAAACAAGCTATCCCAGAGATATGTGTGAGAGAGGGAGACTGTGAGGCTATGCCACCGTGTGTGTGTGTGTGTGTGTGGGGGGTGTCTGTGCACTCTGGAGGGTGTGAAGCTTTTTCCAACCTGTGTTAAACAGTATTCATTGCATACAACAATGAGTCAATGTTACTCTGTGTGTATGTGTCCCTCGGA
>JAJPUD010030253.1:0-13295 GCA_023553655.1 Myrmecobius fasciatus
AGAGAGAGAGAGAGAGAGAGAGAGAGAGAGAGAGAGAGAGAGAGAGAAGGCAAGAAAGGGGGAGAGAGGGAAGTGGAGGGAGAGAAAGGGATGGAGAGGGAAATAAAGAGAGGGAGAGAGAGAGAGAGGGAGAGAAAGAGAAAGAGAGAGAGAGAAAAGGGAGAGAGAGGGAGAGAAAGAGAGAGAGTAAGGGAAAGAGAAAGGGAGGGAGGGAGAGAGAAAGGAAGTGAGAGAAAGGGAGGGAGAGAAAGGGATGGAGAGAAGGAGAAAAGGATGAAGAGGAGAGAAAGGGAGGGAGAGGGAGAGAAAGGGAGAGAAGGGAAGAAAAAGGGAGAGAGAGAGAAAAGGGAGAGAAAGAAAGGGAGAGAGAAAGAGATTAAAGGACAGAGGGGGAGAGAAAGGGAAAGAGAGGGGGAGAGGGAGAGAGAGAAAGGGAGAGAAAAAAGGGAGAGAGAAGTAGAGAAAGACACATATGCAGAGACAAAGAACAGATGGAGAAAGGAAGAAGGAGGAGAAGGAAGGGAGAGTGATGGAGACAGAGACAGAGAGATGGAGAGGAAGGATACGCTGAAAGAATACATTTGGAATCAGAGTACCTGAGTTCAAATCTTGGCTCTATTTTTTATTACCCAAGTGACCATGGGCAAATCTCTCTGAGTCTCAACTTTTCTGAGAGAGGGGGGTGGGGGTAGGACTTCTGAGCCCCTTCCCCACTCTGAATCTATGGCCTTCTTTTCCTCCCCTCCATCCACATCAGAATTCAGAAGAGAATGTGAAGCTGAAGCCCCAAAAGGCGCTTTGGGGGCCCAAGATGCCAGCAAAGAGCCTCAGATAGAGTTTGGTGCTGGGGCACCACGCTGGCCATTGCTGCTGTTATCCTGGCCCCTTCTGGTTCTGATGGGGCCCCCCTGGGGTACGAGCTAGGGGAGCATGACATGTTTGTGCTGCCCTCAGGCTCTGAACCAGATTCTTATCTCCCGTGGCTCCGGCCCTCCAGGACTTGCCTGCAGCTCCTTGTCCACGGCCTTGGACACTTCACTGGCCACTGACTCCAGTCTCTGCCGGACAGGCCCGTCACTGGCCAGCACATGGCCCAACTCGTAAAGGCTGGGGAACAGCTAGGGGGGAGGGGGACGTGGTTAAGGCCCCAGGCGGGCTTTTGTTTCACAGGGCAGGGCATGGAGAGCTCACCAAGGGGGGCAACGTTAGCGGCACTGCTGGGGGGGTGGAGGGAAGGCCTTAGCGCTCCTGAGGTCTGCTTTGTCAGCCCATCTCTGGTAACTGGACAGGGGGGTGGACGAGCCTGGGGTTGGGAGTCGGGGCCGGGGGAGAGGCTGGTATCATTTGGGGTTTGGTGCTGGTTGGCAAAGGCCCCGATGTGGCCGCTCACCGCTCGGGAGTTCTTGGCGTCTTTGATGAGGTCTCTGGCGTAGAGAAGCTCATCTTGTACTGGCTCCAGGGGGCACAACCGCAGTGCCCGAACCTCCTCCTGGACTCGCCCACAGAGCCGCTGTAGCATCTGGGCAGGAGGAGGGAGTGAGCCAGGGTGCTCCCCCCTCCAGCTCTGTGGGCACCATCGGGGGCAGAGGACTCGAGGGCACTGGGGAGCTTCCTTTTGTCCTTGCACTCTGCAGGACTGGGGGACAGCTCCAGGGGATTTCTAAATCACTGCTCTGGCAAGCTCAGGAGAGCCCAAGGTCTCTGAGCATTGGGAGGTGCGCTCCCCTTTTTCCCTGCCCACCCCCACATCTCCCCTCATACTCCAGGCCCCAAATCCCGGAGAGAAGCATTTACTTGCTCAGCACTGCTGGTGACAAGGCCCTGCTGCAGCCTGAATGCCTGTTCCTGTGGACAGGTCTGCGAGTGGTTATTCCGGACAAGGCACCATTGGATCTAGAGATGCCGGGGTGGGAGGAAGGCCGGAGGGTCAGGGCAGGGAGGCCGCCTGAGCTGGCAGGCACTGCTCCCCCATGCCAGCTTTGCCCTCCTGGCCCACCCTCCATGCCAGCTTCACCCTCCTGGCCTGGCCCTGGAAGCTCACCTTCTGCCAGACATCCTCGGTGCGCTCTGGGGCATTCCGGTATGCCTGGGAGATGTCGCTCACGGGGAAGGACATGAAGCGGAGGGTGTGGTTGCTGTGTGAGATATAACGGGGGTAACTCATGTTCTAGAACCCTGCCCCCCCATCACACCCAGCCCCCCAATCACACTCGGCCCCCCATACTGGCCCCCATCATACCCAGCCCCCCCATCACACCCGGCCCCCCATCACACCTGGCCCCCCATCACACCTGGCCCCCCATCACACTGGCCCCCCCCATCATACCCAGCCCCCCATCACACCTGCCCCCCCATCACACGTGGCCCCCCCCATCACGCTCCTGACCCTTTGCTCATCTGGGTGGGAGACCCTCCGAGTGACCTGCCTTTACTCCCCTCCCCAAACACCAAGGAGCAGTGCAGAACGGTGGCAGGTGAAGGATGACTGGGGAGGGGGCTTGGGCATGGCCAACGCGGGGGAATCTGGGATCAGGGCAGGCTCACCTCTCCAGGGCCCTTGCAATGTCAAGGAAGCCCAGGGCTGAAGTGTTATTCCGGTCCCACAAGATGGTCCTGGGGCAGGAGAGAGGGGGAGGTAAGCCAGGCTTGCCATCCTGAGCTGGGGGCACCTGCTTCTGGGAGGGCGGGGAGAGACAAGCCTAGAGAAGTCACCATTCCTGGCTGCTAGATTCTCTGAGGGCTGGGGGAAAGGCTGCCCAGACATGAGGCCTCCAGCATCTGGGGTCCTCGGGGCACGGGCTTATATGCAGAGCGAGCCTGGAAAAGAAGGGTGGCTAAGGCACAGGGTACCAGGGGCCTCGGGGGGAGGGGAGCCGAGCCTTCACCGGAGGGAGGAGTTGATCTGCAGGGCCTTGGACAGCATCTTGGCTCCGATGTCCTCCATGCCGTTGCCACTCAGGTCCACCTTGGCCAGGCAGGTGTTACTGCCCAGGGCATTGATGAGAATGCTGGTCCGAAGCTTCAGCCTGGAGTCAGCCACTGACAAGGACTGCAGGGACTGGGTTTTGGGGGGAGAGAAATCTGGCATCAGATCAGCGTCCCCCCTGCCTCATTCGGTCCTCCCTGCCCCTGCCCCTGCTACTCACACAATCCTCTTCCTGAATCAGCTGCACGAGTTTGTGAAGGATTTCCTCCAAGGTCCTGGGGAGCAATGAGGGCTCAAGTGGGAAAAAGTGGGGGGAGAAAATGCAAAAGGGACAGAGGAGGAGGACATCATGCCCTCGGGGTGGGAGAGGAAGGCAGCAAGTCTGTAAGCCTGGGGATACTACCTCCCCTGCTCATCACAAGGCTGTCGAGAGGAATAAACGAGATTTTATGTGCGTGTGTTAATACTCTGCCAACTACAAAACACTATACAAATACATGGCATTAATCTTGTTATGCGCAGCCCAGAGGAGTAAAAGAAGATGAGAAAGTGAGAAGGAGCTAGAGGGGAGATAAACCTGGGGTGAATGGGGTAGATCTCTGGGTGTCAGGCTGGAAGCAGGCAGCAAGGGAAGCGAGGAGTTACTTACTTAGCTTTGACATTGAAGTTCTTGCCCAAGAATAGGTGCTTGAGGGACTTGTTCTTGCCAAGTGCGGGCACTAACGTCAGCAGATCAGAGTCGAACCCTGGGCCAGAATCACAAGGAAAGGAGGCTCTTCAGGCATGTGTAGACAGATGGCACTACAGCGGTCCTCCCCTCTCGGATTCCTCCTCTGCCTGCTGGCCTCCCCCTCCCCTGGCACGGGCAGCCCCTGCCCTTTCTCACCGTTGTCAGACAAGTCCAAACTCCCCACAGCACTGACGGCCCCGAGCTGCTCCTGGAGGACCTGGGCTCCTGCGGATCGAAGCTGCAGAGGAACAAGCAGGGGACAGTGTGCCAGGGGACGAGGGCCTGGACTCACCTGGCACAAGCTTTAAGTCACCAAGGGCTGCCTTAAGTGAGGGCCTCCATCCCCAGGGGAAAAACAGGCCTAAAGGGCTCCTACCCACCCCTTCCCACTCCCCAGGCCCTTCTCCTTCCTTCTCCAGGCTTTGAGCTAACTTAGGCCTTGGATTCCCACAGCTGAACACCCCAAACCATGGCCATCTCTGCCCCCTGGTGGGGAACCCTGATACTTTCAGACCTTCAGCTTGAGAGAGAAGAGAAGAGTTAGGAAATGGAAGGGGTGCAAGGCTGTGTGGAGACAGGGCTAGACGGGCAGCCCTGAGACGGACCACCTGGACACTGGGGGCTGAGCACAGTGCCTGGATCAATAAATGCTTGCTGCTTGACTGACACAGAATGAGACAGAAGGAGGGGAGCGAAAGCCTCCCGGATCACAGCACAGGGTCAGAGCTGGAAGGGACCTTAACACTCAGCCAGTCCCTGCACCTCTTTTCTTTTAACAAATGGGGAAACTGAGGGACAGAGAAGTGCTCTGTCTGACATCACACAGAGTAAGTAATGGAGCCTGTATTTGCATCTAGTTCTTCTGGTTTTAAATCTTGTATCCAGCCTGGATAGAGGGGGGCTCTGGGTCAGAGGAAAGAGGAGAGGCCCGAGCAGGCACTTCGGTCTCTCACCTCGCAGCTGCTCAGGTCGAGATGAAGATCACTGAGGTGGCTGTTGAGGGAGAGGCCCTGGAGGAGTGCCCTGTGAGCAAGGACAGGACTGTCAGGGAGGTGGGGGTGGGGTGCAGCTGCCAGCCACCCCAGCTTTCTTGGCTCAAATCCCTCCTGCTCCCCGCCACCTGACAACTGCTCCCCACCTGAGCGCCTCCAGGGGCAGGCGGGTAGCTGACAGGTTGACGTGGCTCAGGGTATAAGCGCTGCTGAAAAACTGCTTGAAGGCTGGTGGAGCCTCTCGGCCCTTCCTGCTGGGGAAGGGAAAGGAACAAGCATTTATTAAGCACCTACTACATGCCATGCGCTGTCTAAGCTCTTTACAAATATTATCGAGTTTGATCCTCACAATAAGATAAGGGCTATTTTGAGGAAACTGAGGCAAGCAGAGGGGATGACTTAGGAACAAAGAGGCACAGACAGGTGTGCAGTCTGGGGTACTTCTCTCGTAAACCCGCATTCTTACTAGCTTACTCCCCAAAGGCCCATTTCCCTCCATCAGCCCCCACAAGTTGACCCTGCCTTGTTCCCTAGGACACCTGTGGGAGCAGCTGTTTCGAGCCAGGTTGAGGTAGGTTAAGTGAGAGCAGCAGCCATGGAGAAGGGCACCCAGCAGCTATGAGAGAGAGAGAGACCCAGAAGAGGGGCACAGTATAGAGTGGTCCCGGTTTTTGCTTTGAATTTCCCCAACACACCCTCACCTCTTTCCCCTCAAATCACCATGCTCCTTGACTCTCGGTTTAGCTTGGGAGCGCTTGTACCCATTGCAATGAGCCTAGCTTTAAACCATTGATTTCACCCTGTTCCCAAACCCCACTGGCATCCACACTGGCAGGTCCTACCTGAGCAGAAGACAACAGACTAGACATGGGAGGGACCTTCCAGGCCACCTAGTCCAAGTCCCTCCATTTACAGATAAGGAAACTGAGGGCTAGTGAGGTCAAAGTGACTTGTCTGAGGTCCAAGGCTGGGATTGAGCCCATAGATAATGATTCCCCCTAGATTTTTGACCTCGGCCTCATTCCTCCAATTCCTCCAGCCTTCCTCTGCGTTTCACTGTCTCGTCCCCATTTCCCTCACTCCAGAATAGGGAGTATGAGGATACCATGTCCTGGCCCTGCTCTTCCTCGGACTATGTCCCCTTCCCTGACCCCATCCTTAGGCTTGGCGCCCCGTCTTTCCCTTCTTGGCTTGTCCTTCTCACCAAGTCGATGGCGCAGTCAGTCCCAGACAGATCCACGTGGACCAGGGCATTAGGCTGAGCCAGGAAACTGTACAGGACCTGGGGCAGGAGCAAAGGAGACGAGGTGGCAGAAGTGGGCAATACAGGGCCCCTGTTTCCTAGCACAGATGAGGGGGAGCCTTTGCAATCTGACTGGCTCTGGTCAGGGCTGGCTCTCTAGGGGATATGGAAGACATGTTAGGCTCTTCCCAGAGGGGTCTGGGTATAGAGGAAAGCTCTATTCTCAGAGGCCAGGATTCGGGTTCTAGCTCTGACACTTACTAGTTTGTGACTGAGCAAACCAATTAACCTTGCTGGGCCTGTGTCCTCATCTGTAAAATGGGTATAATGATTACTTGTACTACCCACCTGACAAAATTGCTTTGAAGCAGGTGCTTTTGTAAACCTAAAAAGTGCCATGTCAATGTGAGTAATTATTATTAAAATGGAAAAGGATTTGGGGAGTGGGGCCGGATCTTAACTCACATTGGCTTCATCAGTAGCCAGCAGCCCTGGGTTCTTGCTCAGGTCCAGGTGGCGCAGGGAACTGGCAAAGGCTGGGTTGGCACCAAAGGTCTGGCCCAGCGCTAGGAGCCCTGGGCACATGGGACAGTAAGCTGGGTCACCAGCCACAACAGCCACAAGTTGTCCCCCTCCCCTCCCTCTCCCCCTCCTCTTTCCTCTCTATGCTCCCCAATGGGCATTATCTTTATGCCATCTTTCTGGTCCTGGCATGGCAATGTGGCAGGAATTTAGCACTCTGAGAAGTGTGGTCTCATAAAGGTCTCGGGGGTCCTGAGGGCTCGGCACGATGAGGACTGCCCCCCTTCCCCGTCAGCCCTCTGTAGTGCTCAGCGTCAGTACCTCGGGGGGAGATGGCAGTCTTGGACAGGCACAATTTGGTGAGGCCTGTGGGGAAGCAGAGGAGCTGCTGGCTTAGACTGAGAAGACCTAAGAGAGCAGACAAAGACCGAGGGGGAAACAATGTAGGGCGGAGCAGCTGGGTCTGGATTTAGGCTGAGGGTCATGGTTGGGATCAGGGCTCAGCGGGAGCTAGAACTGAGATCTGGGCCAGGCCTGGGCCTGGTTTGGTGACTCTGAAGGAGATCCAGCTGGGGACTCTCACCTTTGTCCTCGATGGGGTTGTGGGACAGAGTCAGGGCATGTAGCACACAGCTTCCATTCTCCCCGAATACCCCAGCCAGTTTCTGGGCAAAGTCCCTGTGGGGAAAAAGGGGGAAAGGTTTTGTCTGTGCTGGGACCTCCCATGGCCCTGGCCCTGCCCCACGGCCATCCTAACCTTCCTGATGGCCTGGCTACCTCTGGGGCAAATTCAATCACTGCTCTTTCCCCAGGAGGCTGAGGGGTTCCCAGGAGGAACCTGCCTTAGAGAATCCAGGTGTGTGGGAAGGGGCAGGGAGAGCAGAGTCCTGCCCTCCAATACCTCCCATACCATAGAAAACCCAGCCAGGAAACTTCAAGGCTGGGACAGAGCAATCTGACACAATGGAACTGTGCTGGGACACAGCCACTCAATTCGGCATTAATCACATGCAGATCACATGCAAGCAAGCAGCCTGCTGCCCAAGTGTAGGAGGAAGAGCATCAGACTGGGGATCAGAAGATCTGAGTTTCACTGGTGAGCTCTGAGGCCTCAGTTTCCTCATCTATAAAATGGGGGCAGGGAGGGGGGAATTGCTGCACCAGACGAACTCTTCCAGCTCTAACATTCTGTGATTCCTCGGCTAGAGCTCTGGGGAGTTTCTGGCTGGGACTCACGTCTTGAGGCCAGCATTGTCCAGCACCAGCTCTTCTAGGCTCCCCGACTTGCTCAGGGTGTGTAGCACCTGTTCCAGAACCTCTGAGCCCTGAAAGAGGGTGGGAGGGGGTAAGGGCCTGGGAGTGACTCGGTTTCCCCTCCTGTCCCACGGGCTGGCCCCTCCTGGTGCCTACCAGGCGTAGATCCTTGCAGTGCAGTTTGGTAAACCACTGGTTGTAGGCTAGGGCTGCCACCATCAAGGCCAGGTCCCTAGAGAGGAGATGAACAGGCAGGCTGGGGAAGGTGGCAGGGGGAGCCGGCTAGGGAGTGCAGGAAGCCTGGATGGGGCGGCAGGCAGTGGAAGAAAGGCTGAGGGCAAGGTGGAAGCGGAAGGGACACAGTGGGAGAAGCAGCCAAGCTCAGGGAGGAGGGGGTCGGTGGCGGTAGAGATGGGGGCTGGCCATTCTCGCCCCCTGCTGCCCCACCTGCTTACCGGCTCTCCAGGTGGCTGAAGTCCAAAAGATTGAACTCACGGTTGTCCTCTGCGTGGTAGATCGTGTCCACGTCCTAGGGAAAACACACCTGGACTTTCTCATCTCAGCCTCCCTGGTTTCCTTCCCCTTCCCTTCTTCTCTACAAACTGATGCCATCGACACCCAGCCCAGCCCCTTACCCATTGCACCTCCTCCCGGCAGTGCAGCCCGTTGTAATCACACAGAGCGGCGTAGGTCTCAGAGAAGCCGCCTTCATGGAGGGGGAGAAGGAGAGCAAGGGGTCAGGGTGGAGGAGGGAGGCAATGGGAAATAGCAGGAAGGACAATGAAGACAGACAAAGCTAGAAAGATGCAGATGTCACAAACTGGCTGTGCGAGTTCTAGGTAACTGAGGGACTCTAAAGGGGTCAGGGAAATGACCATCTATTCTACATGCGGGGGTCTCAGTCCTCTCATCTCTAAAATGAGATCACCTGATTAGGTAACTCCTAATCTCAACCCTTTCTGCTCTAAAATTCTACGGGAGCTCGTTGCCTCATGTCTCTAACTGCGATCACTTGAGCAACTTGCTGGATTTTGATAAGCCTCATTTGTCATTAATATAATATTTACATTACGTTAAATATCATTATTAAATATTTAAGCATACCTCACAGGATTCTTGATAATGATAACAGCTGATACTGACGGCTTGCCAAGCACTCTACATATATTATATTATCCTCATGGCAACTAGTTTTTTGTTCATTGGTATAATTAGTTCCTAGCAGTGATTATTCTGCAACCCCTTGAGAAGGCTGTCTGCAATAGGTGTGTTCACATCCTTTCCTCAAACTCTTCTGTTAATTCTCTGTCATCTGGCTTCCGACCTCATCATTCAACCAAAACAACTCTTTCCAAAGTTAGCAATAATCTCCTAATTGCCAAAGATTGCATTCTGAGCTACTGCCACTTGTCCTGACTGACAAGTCTTGATTCTGAAGGAGAGAGTGAGGCTGATGACTTTGCAAAGCTCTGCCTCCCTTAAATTCCTTTTACTCACAAGTCAAGACATCCCTCTCATGATGCTCTGAGAATGAAGAAGGAACAACAGCAACAACTGCCAAACCAATGACCTTTTCTCCATCCTCATTCTTCTTGATCTTTGGGCAGCCTCTGACACAGAGACCACCCTTTTCTCCTTAGTACTCTCCTCTCTAGATTTGTGGGGCGATGCTCCCTCCTAGTTCTCCTGCTACCCTTTTGACCACTCCTCAATTTCTTTTCTTTTTTTCCTGAGGCAATTGGGGTTAAGTGACTTGCCCAGGGTCACACAGCTAGGGAATATTAAATGTCTGAGACCAGATTTGAACTCAGGTCCTCCTGACTTCAGGGCTGGTGCTCTATCTACTGCGCCACCCAGCTGCCCCTCCTTCTCAATTTCTTTTGCTGGAATCTCAACCAAGTCATGCCCATTAACTGTGGATGTCCCACAGAGCTCTGTACTGAACCTTCTCTTCTTTTATGCTATTTCACTTGATCTCATTAGCTCCTAAAGATTTATTATAACCTCTATGCTGATGATTTTCAAATCTACCTATCTAGCTCAAACATCTCTGTTGACCTGCAATCTCTCATTTCCACCTGCATATTAAAAATCTCAAACTGCATGTCCAACAGACATCTTAAACTCAACATATTCAAAATTGAACTCATTCTCCTTACCCTTAAGCCCGCCCCTCTTTCCAACTTCCCTTGTTAGTGCTGAAGGCACCATCATCCTCTCAGTTCTCAAGACTGAACTCAACTCCTCACTATTTCCCCTTTTTCCCTCTCCTCCCATATTCAATCTGTTGTCAAGGTCTACCAATTTTATCTTTGCATCACCTCTCAAATACAACTCATTCTTTCTTCTGATGCTGCCACCATCCTGGTACAGGCTCTTATTACCTCACACCTAGAATATTGCAATAACCTTCTGGTGGGTCAGCCTGCCTCAAGCCTCTCCCCTTTTCAGTTTACCTTCCATTCAGCTGTCAAAGTGATTTTCCTAAAGAACAGGTCTCTATGTCACTCTGATCTCCACCAACTGAATAAACTTCAATGGCTCCCTATTGCTTCCAGGATCAAATACAAAATCCTGTTTAGCATTCATATCCTGCCCCCATTTCCAGGCTTCCTAAACCTTATACCCCACCACATACTCAAAGCAGCGACACTGTCCTCCCTGACATTTCTAAAGCAAGAAAGTCCTTCTTCCTCAGGCATTTTCACTAGCTGTCCCCCATGTTCCTCAAGCCTGTAACTCTCTCCCTCCCCATCTCCACTTCCAGGCCTCCCTGATTTCTTTCAAATTCAAATTTCCAAAATCCCATCTGCTACAGAAAACCTTACCAGATCTCTCTTAATTCTGGTGCCTTCCTTGTTAATTATCTATTTGTTCTGCATAAAACTTTTTATATGTATTTTTCTCCCCCATAAGACTGTGAGCTACTTGAGGCCAGAAGCTGTCTTTTGCCTTTCTTTGCATCCCCAATACTTAGTACAATGCTTGGTGCTTACTAAATGCGTATTAACTGAATGATATATAGTTTTGGAGGCATGTCATAATTTGAGAGACCAGGAGACTTATCCATGACTATATATCCAGTATTTCTCAGAAGCAAGACTTAAACCCAGATCTTTTTAAAGCTAAGAATGACTCTATACACTTTGTCATAGTGCCTTTTGAGAAGTAGGTACTATACTTATTATGATTCTAATAGTTTAGATGAGGAAATTGAAGCTCATATAGGATAAGTAATTTGCCTAGAGTCTCCAAGCTAATACATGTCAGTCAGGAATCTAACCTCCTAAATTAGTCTCCTAAGTCTAACACTCTTTTCCATTACATAAATAGAATGTAAGCTCCTTGAGAGCAGGTACCAACTGATTTTTGGTCTTTTTATCCCCAGTATTTAGTGCAGTGTAAGCACTTAATAAGTGCTTGTTCAGTGAGTGTTATAATAAGCCACTTGTAAGAAAATGATTTTGTAAAATATTCCATTATAATAAGCTAAAATTATAAACTGCCAAGCCCTTAAGAGTAGTGATCAGGTCTCCATCTTTTTATGTTCTGCATATAGCAGACTGCATGCTGATGGTACTATCATAGCTTGCTGCTTGGGACAGGCTGTTATGGGTAAGATCAGGGATAATTTAAGGTTAGAATCTCCTTGTTTGGGGATGGGTGGGAAGGGAAAGTGTGTCTCATTCTTACCACAGACACTGTGGGTGGTAGATGTGGAGGTCTCAGAGTTGGGGGATGTGTCCCGGGGCCCTTCAGGGGTCTCAGGGTTTCCACGCCGGATCAAACACCTAGAGAAATAATGTGCCCTCCAGAATGGTGTGGAGTGAGGTTTCTTTAGTTCTTTCCAAACCTCAGCTCCAGAATCCCTATTAGACAACAGGTAGAAGCAATGTCCTGGAAAGGATAAAATTCCCCATTTCCCCCCCTTTCCCTGTGATACAAATCCCCCACAAGAGCATGGGGGCCTTCTTGAAACTGGGACTCACCCTGGGCCAGGGCAGACCTTGGCTAGTGCTGTGCTCACATGCCTGGTCACCTGCTCCACACTCTCTGCTGAAGGTAATCGCATGCTCACAGTACCACGTTCTGTCTCCACTAGGATCTGGAGAGAGAGATATGGCCCTCAAATACAACTCCAAACTTGGTCACCCCACTTTTTACCCCAGTATCTTTAAGATCAAACTTAAACTCCACAGTTTGGATTTTAAAGACCTTCATCACCTGACCAGTCTTTTTCTACCATACTCTCCTCTCCATATTATATAAACCCAACATCCCATCTTCCGATTCCTTTTCATTGGCTGATCCCCACACATGGAATGCTTTCCCTCTTCCCTGGCTTCTTTCAAAGTTCAGGTCAAATTCTGTAAGATGACGTTCGCAGTCTGACAGTGCCTTCCCTCTGAGATGACATGCATTTTGTATGCCCATGGCGATTTGCATGTTGTCTCCCCTCCATTAAATTGTGGGTTCTTCAAAGACAAGAACTACATTTTTGCCTTTCTTTGTATTCCTTAGCACAGTGTCTGGCGCATGGTAGATGTTTAATAAGTGCTTGTTGTCTTTGGGAATACTGAAGGTAACCAATACACTCTTATACTTTCTCTTCTCTTACCTGGTTCTGGTTGAGAGTGCTAAAGGTTCGGATCTCAAGGACATTGAAAGAGCTTTCCACCTGGGACAGAGGGGAAGGACAGATGAAGTTCAATTCAGGTTCCTTTAGAAGGAGAGCTTTGGAGTTTGACCTTACTCACCTTAGCTGGGACTTTTAGAGGGAAGAGATGGAGTCTCCAAGCAGTTAGAGCCTAGGGTGGAGAGAAGAGAGAGTTAACTTATATTTACAGTCTTCCCTGAATCCTGTTCTCTTGAACTCTCCATGAATTCCCCCCACTTCTGTCATTATTACTCTTTGAATTAATTTTTTTTCCTTTAATATTTGCCATGAAGTTCAGATAGAAACACTTCTGGGCAAGTTGATATCATGTTGCTAATATTTAATATTCTGTGGAATATTGCACAAATGGATAAAATAACTGCTTTTTGTTATTGAATAAAAGTACTGGGATATAGCTTAATCTTCTGTGGGCTTACAGAACGCATTCTTGAGACAAGTCCAGTAGCAGAGAGGATGGTGGAGATTCTTGTTATTATTAAATCTAAGTTTAGTTTTCCTGCTCTTAGTCCCTGTTCCTTCCTCACCCACCCTGGCCCCTCTCCTGCCACTCCTGCCCTCTCACCAACACTCGGTCTTCATACTTCTTGGGCTTAGTCTCCAGTTTCACCCGATGCTGTTGATGCACGGCCCCTCGGCTCAGGCACCTCCGGATGCTTTCTGTGGGAAGTGGGAGTGGGGAGACAGTCAGAATACTGCTTGAAGTAGCACACCCCTTACCCTTATGGAAGCCCCCCCCCTCTCCTGGGCTTTTGAAAAGAGAAAAACAAGCTATCCCAGAGATATGTGTGAGAGAGGGAGACTGTGAGGCTATGCCACCGTGTGTGTGTGTGTGTGTGTGGGGGGTGTCTGTGCACTCTGGAGGGTGTGAAGCTTTTTCCAACCTGTGTTAAACAGTATTCATTACATACAACAATGAGTCAATGTTACTCTGTGTGTATGTGTCCCTCGGA
>JAJPUD010030254.1:0-12784 GCA_023553655.1 Myrmecobius fasciatus
GTTATCTAGTTTGAGATCCTCTATTAAGAGTTTCAGTCTGACTTTGACCTTATTATTTTGGGAGGCAGCTGAGAGGAAAGAATGCAACCAAATGTGAGAGACTAACAAAGTTAGGTTCACTTCATTTCACTGAATCTTTGTAATTGAATTTTCTAAATCAAAATGAAAATGCAAAGAGGTAAGGCAATTAGAAAAATATAAGTGTGATTCAAACTCAAGCTGTCTCAAATTTGCCACATTGCAAACTTGAAGAAAATATAAATCTCCATTAACTACTTCTAATACTACATACCATCAATGCATCATGAAAGCACCAGACCTGGGGATGTGCATGGAAGGGAAAGGTATGAATTCTAGAAGAGGAAGGGGACTCAAAAGCAGATGGTTTCCTAACATTTTATCAATGTACCCAATGTCAGGAACAAACGTTCATCATACAACAATTGCATTAATTTCCTAACCCTGACAAAAAAAAAAAAAGCAATCAAGAAAGTGAGAAGACAACAATGCAATTACCACAGAGTTACTAAGGAATGCATATCATATAAATTATTATCAAGTATTCCATAATTGCAGATACATAATGTCATTAAAATAAGCAAAATAATGCAATTAAGATTACATTTAAATGAGGAATTTGGAAAAAGAAAGAGTCACTTTTATGTCCTTCCCTGAAACAAGCAGTCTCCTTTGCTAACATCTGACGAATTGGACTTCATTTGTATTTTATTTATGATTATTCTCTACTAAAGGGCTCCTTTTGAAGGAATGTTAGTATCCTATGCAACTCACATGTTCTACTTTTTTTTTTGCTCCCCCCCTTTTTTTTAGGCTGAGGCAATTGGGGTTAAGTGACTTGCCCAGGGTCACACAGCTAGGAAGTGTTAAGTGTTCGAGGTCAAATTTGAACTCAGGTCCTCCTGACTTCAGGACTGGTATTCTATTCACTGCACCACTTAGCTGCCTCTGTTCTACTTATTTTAATGGGAAGAAAAAGAAAAGTATGAACTCTAGAAAGTAGATTTCAAAATATCCATTCCACAGTGCTCTCCACTCCTATATCTTTCAATATTCTGATATCCACATGATCAAGAATGACTTTGGGATAGCTTGAATTTGCTGTTTTCTTGGTCTCAATTAATATTTTTAACTGTGTTTTTATATTATCCTTGCTACAGGAATGAACCTATACTGCAATACACTAAAGGGTATATTGTAGCATCATTCATGCAAAAGATATGCAAAGACAAGTTAAAGTGCAAAGCTTTCAGAAGTTGGGATGACTGGCTGCTTGACATATTTCAGTTGCTACGCAGGCTAAAGAGAATATGATACTGAAATATAGTAGGAATTTGAGTCATGTTGCACTTTACATTTTGCTAACATTAGCATATTGAATAGATCCCCAGCCCTTATATGCTTAAGAAAGCTTCCACACAACAGGTTAACTTCAAGGGAAAAAAAAGAGTAATAGCTTAACAAAGAACAATAAAACCTAACTACAACAACAACAAAAACAAACTAGTACTTCTTTCTTCCAATATATTTATATTCTTGATATCCCTTTCATCATTTATGAAAATAATCTTTTGCCATTTTAAAAAATTCTCTTCCTGGTTAGTTATTTGGAAAATGCTTAGTGCTAGGAGGGTTCGTGTGCAAGGATGTTAAAGGATGACTGGGGAACAGGGAAACAAGTAAATATTTAGATAGCACCAGACTGACAAAATGTGAATTTACTATATTCATAAAAGTATAAAATAATCAAGAAAAGAGGGATTATTGGCTACTATAGTCAAGAGACATCAAGCAATAAATAATACTGAATAAAAACTTCAAGCATATCTATTCAATTTCTCAAATTATCATATGTATGTGTATATATATAAAGAGATTAAATGACAGTCACATTTAAAATTATATGCCAAGACTTAAAGCACAGACACTTGAAGCACAGACATGATAATCATGCAGTGACAGGGCAAAATAAAGAAAAGTCACTTTACCTATAAAGTATGTATGCAGTAGCTCTAAGGTCCATTCCAGGCACACAGACTTCTGGAACTGGAATGTTCTTTTTCTTCTCCCAACAGCAACTAACAACAAAAAAGTTAGGTAATTATTACAAAAGTTTCCTCAGCTAAATAGAAATCAACATTTAAAAAAAAGGAAATCAGGGATAACACATTTTAAAATTGGCAGAGTAATCAAAGTGACAGAGTAAAATTCTTTTAAATATTCACACAACCTCACTACACGAATATGATATATAACTCATTTTCTTGTGTACATATGTGTGTGCCCTAGACATGTTTTCGCAAAAAATATGATTATTTATAAACTATATTGTAACATAATAACCTAAAGCTATGACCTTAATATTACACAGAATTTCAGGGAGAAATTGAACAATACATATGTAAGCATATTCATAGTGATAAAATGGACTCACATTTGTGTCTACAAATTTAAATTCACTGCTTAGAAACTGAAAGAAACAGCACATTGCCCCTTTTAGGGTTTTTTTTTTTTTTGGTGTACATAAGTTTTAGTCATATGTTTTAGGGAAAGTACTTTCTTTGGTCTTCCTCAAGTAGAGGACACAGATGAACAGAAACCCAGCAAATAGTTCTTTATAATTTAATATCATTAGATTGGGCAAGCAATAAGAAAGTTTCCACTTCATAATGGGGGCTAGAGGGAGATTTACAAAATATAAAGCCAATAAAAATAAAAATAGGAATATCTTTTAGCCACTGATAGAGAAATAGAGGTACTTGCGTAGTAGTTAATAATATAAAAAATATTGTAAAAAGGAACCATATGCCTTCCTCTTCCACAATTTAGTGCTCTTAGTGGAAGAAAGAATAGAAATGAAGTAGCTTTCCAATGACTGAGGAATGGCAAAACAAATTATGGTATATAAAATATAGGGAATGTGAGTGAACATAATAGAATATTACTGTGTTGGAAGTAATGATGAATCCGGAGAATTGTGGAAATTTTAACATGATCTAATGCAGAATAAAGAAAACAGAGTCAAAGCAACAACAACATACTGTTTAAAAAATTATAACAATGTAAATGCAAAGAACGACCACTACAAATAATAAAAATGACAAAAAACCCAAGCACAGTTGCAAAGAAGAAATATGAGAAGACACCCCCAACATAAGTCCTTCACAAAGGTCCAAGGATTGAATTTTTCTCTTCTATTTTATGTTTTGTTTAAAAATTCTGTAATATAAGACAGGTCTCTGTGGCAAGGGGCAGTTGAAGAAATTATTAAATATTAAGATATGTAGATAATTTTTAAAAGAAAATAGACATGAGGCAAGGTTTTGAACAGCATTTCATAAATTTCCTATCCCAGTGTCAAAATTAGTCCATGTGAGCAGAAAAAGATTTCTATAAATCACATTTATGCTTTACATTCATCATATATCCTTCCCCTACTAAAGTAGGACAAAGTAGAACTTCAAAATGAAAGAGAGGGAGAATAAAGCAATGCTAGCCTCAGCAGAGATGGTTATATCAAGGCCCCACCATTAGCAGGATATGCCCTTAGCAACTTTAGGCACTGGAATGCAAGAGGCAGCAGCTGACTGGCAGAGTAGACCACGGCAGCAAAGGCTCAGTGGCAATGGCAGGGGACAGCAGAACCTGTCCCAGTCAAAGTGATAGCACAACAGCAAGCCAAGAGACAGATTCACAGGACCAGCAAACTTAACACTTGCATGGGCAGTTCCTAAGCCAGGCTCATTGTAGCCCTTTGCTTGCTGTGATCTAGAAGTGACTGGTCCCTCCACACTGCTGCTAGTACAATGCCTAAGGGTCCTCTGCATTGCTTAGTACAGTTTCTGTCATGTAATAAATGCTTTATCTTTTTATCCAGTGAGAGCCTGGGAGAATGAGAGGGGGTATATCTTTTGGAGGGAGTTTGCTTCTTGGCAGCAAGACAGGAATGAAAGTATCTAACCAGGAGGTGAAGTAGTACAGTGGATAAAGCATGGGGGCCTGTATTCAGGAAGACCGGAGTACAAATCTGGCCTCAGACACTTACTAGCCATGCAAACATAGACAAGTCACTTAATCCTGTTTGCCTCAATTTCCTCAACTGTAAAAAGTACAAAATGGTACATGTATGTGTGTACCAACACACTTTGGGACACTTTTTTCTTTACAATTCTCTTTGAAATTTGAATAGTCCAGGGAACTAAAGGATTGGTCTGTTGATATCCATTCTTGGTTACCTAAGTACATATGCAATCAACTAATAGCCTTCATGCATGGGGTCCTTGCTGGAAAATCTTTCTCCTGTTGTGGCAAAGTAAATTTCTTTTAAGTGTAAAATGGCATATAAATGTCTCATTTCTTTCAATTATTGAACCTCAACTACCAAAAGGCTAAACTGAATCAAACCTAGATTAGAACAACCTTAAATTCTTCTGGATCACCAAAAGAAGACCAAACCATACAAACTATATTAAAAATAACAAAAGGTTTATTAATAAGGAAAATATCACATAGGGATTTACAATTAAAACCATATGCTTATGTATGATTGGAAAAGGAGGCAGATGACACATAAAGCAGTCAAATTAAGCTTTCATTGTACCTTTACATATACTGAGTTGTCACCACAAATACTTTTACTTTACTTCCATTTCCTTCATTATGTAAAGTGAGATTACTAGTACCAGATACCTATGATTTAATCTGTCATCACAAAGAGGCAAAGTGAGTAAGAATGGACTGCTAAAGAAGCTTGCTACAGACTTAGGATACTTAAAGAATCATGATACTTTATACCTTGAAATCAATCTGATTTAACAATAAACATTAAGCAAACTGTGTTGATTACATTTCTATTTTATGTTATACTTTTAACAAATCATGTAAATGGAATGATAATTATTAATTATTATGGAAACAGCTAGTTTCTTTATGGAAGAGGCATATAATGAAGGAAGAACTAGGCTTCCTGGGCCTTCTCTGAGAAAGATGTAAATAGGAATTTTCTCAAGTATACCAATCCTCCACAGCTTTACTATCTCACTTGAAAATTAACCAATTTCTACTTCTATAATGCAACATTCTGGCATAATACATTATACTTTATTTTGCAGAAAAAGAACATACACTTAGACTAATAAGCAAGAGAAATATTATGGCACTCAGTTACCTGAGAGTAAAATGAAGATCTTCTTTAGGAAGAAAGTTAAGATATGCATTTGTAGGCATTTGGCAAGTTAGCTTTTTACTTGTCTCTCATAAAGAATCCTTCTGCACACAACACATGACATGATATAACTCAGAATGTTGCAATAAAATCAGAGGACTATTGGACTTAAAAATTTCTCACTCCCAGATGTTCAAGGATTCAAATGAGCAGCAAGAAGTACATAAACAAAACGGCAAGCAGAAGCAGCAGTTACTCAAAATGAATTCCCCAGATGGAGATGTAAAGAGAAGAAATGAAATGTGAGTGTGTGTGACCTAGAACACAAAGACAGAGAAACCCTGAGCCTAGCACACAGGACAGAGAGCGACCTAAAACAGACAGGGAGAAGAGGGTGACCTAGAACAGAAAGACAAGAAATGATGCCCCCTAACCCTGTGTTATAGGACTAGGTCATGCTTCATTCCCTGTGTGCTAGATCCACGGTTTCCCTGTCTTTCTCTTCTATATAATCCCCATCCCTGTGTTCTACATCACCTTCTATTGTGTGTGCTAGGCATCGGGCTTCCATCTTTGGGTTCTAGATCACCCTCTACTCCCTGTCTGAGTTCTAGGTCACCCTCCATAGCTTCTCTTGGTGTTCTAAGTTGCCCTAGAAGATTTATAGGAAAACCCTGTGTTTTTAAATAAGCAATTAGAAGAGAACACTTCTATATTTACAAGGCATTCCTACTCCACACCTTGCCAAGCCAAGTAAACAGCAGCAACTATATAGTTTTATTTCCCTAATGAAAGGCAGATTACAAAAAACAAAAGTTTTGTTTTTAAATATACATGCAAAATGGATACCTATTAATGTTTATGGAAATTTTTCAGTTTGAGAACAAAAAATTACATTTCAACTAAAGATAATTTCATCAGGAATCTTGTAAAGAGGATGCATCCAACATGAAGAAGTCTATTCTGTTCGACTCCATTGTATATTATCAACTAGCGCTACATAAGCATCTACAAAGCATGCAAAATAATTTTTGGAACTTTAAATGAAAACTAATAAAAGGTATAAAACAAATGGTATTGTTGTAGGTCATGATGTGACTTACTCTCTTCCCCTGTCAGGAAGAACCCCTTACAGAATAACATGAAGTCATCCATCCTGTCTCCAATCTAGTTAGGATCTTTAAAGACCTTCACAACAACCTTTGAGACAACCTTGATGGAAGTTAGCTTTCCCAGACTATCAATTGGTGTATCTTTAGACAAGTCTGGGACCTGGTTTGCCAGGGACATTCCATGTAACTCTCTGATGCTTCCCTCTTGATTTCCTGCCTTTGCACCTGAGAAACCTCAGGCTATATTTCCCCTATAAAGGATCTAGTTATGATGAAGATCTTTGTTAAGTTCTCTTTAGGACTAAGCCCACCATGAAGTACTCTCTTTCTCTCCTTCATAGTGCTTTCCCTTAAGAATGCCTTTCTCCTTATTCTAGCTAACTCTGGTTAAACTAACCTGCCAGTCAATGGCTTCCTCCCACCTCAGGGAACATTTCCTTTCTATGGGTTAACTGCGAGTTCCCTAGTGGAATTTGTCCTTTTCCTTGTTAACTAAATGCTCTCCCAACTCTATTTGATATTTGCCAGTTCTGGTGCCACTTCTGGTGTCTATTTTACCCTTTCATTTTTTAAAAAATACCTTTGCATTTTCAAAATATATGCAAAGATGGTTTCCAACATTCACCCTTGCAAACCTTTTGTTCCAAATTTTCTCCCTCCCTTCCTCACACTCCCTTCCTTAGAGATCAAGTAATCCAGTAGAGCTAATACAAGTTTGAAGACGCTAAGGATCCAATTCTCAAAATATCTGAAGAAGACACAAAGTATTTGGTAAAACAGGATTTTATTATCCTTATTTTAAGTGAAAAATGTAAATTAGAAAGTTAAATAACTATTGACCCATAAGTTTATTTGTCCTATTCCCACAAAATTTTTAATCGAATTTAAAGAATTACAGAGCAAAAGCAATTAGCATATGATACTATGAAGAAAACAATCTGTATATAGTCATGCAGTTGACCAAAAGATCTAACAAAAATAAAATCACAGTTTATTAACTATAAAAATGCATTTGATTCTAATTGTCACTGATTTGGAGCATTTTATGACCACTGACAGCTTTGATTTCTTTTGTGACAACATTTCATATCCTAAGTTATGATATCCATATCCCTACTTATCAATTCAAGAATGGCTCTTATTTTTTAATTTGGTTCATGACTCTATATATATTTGAGAAATTTGATCTTTATCAGATAAACTTGCCAAACTTTTTTAATGTAATCAGAATTATCCATTTTGCCATCCTCTTTACTTATTACCACTTATTTGGGCATGGATTCTTCCCCTATCCATAGATGTCATAAGCAATTTTTTTTCCTTGTTCCTCTAATTTGCTTATATTACTTTATATCCAAATCCAAATCCAAACCTATTTTATGCTGTTACTTGAAACAGAATTTCACTATTTCTTTGAATTTGTTATACATAGAAGTGCTGATGAATTATGTGGGTTTATTTTGCAGCTTACATCTTTGACAAAGCTGTAATTTGATTAGTTTTTATAAATAATTCTCTAAGGTTCTCTAAGTATATCATATCATTTGCAAAAAATGACTTATTTCCTCCATCTATGCTTATGCCTTCAATTTCATTTTGTTTTATTATGATAGCTAGCATTTCTCATATAATAATGAATAATAACAGTGATAAAGAGCATCTTTGCTTCATCTTGGATCTTATTGGAAAAGTTAAGCAGTAACCCCATTACAGATAAAATAATATCTAAAATCAACAACAAGCATTAAGAAAAACTCCACCATTTCCTATACTTTTGAATGATTTTAATAGAATTGGTGGTTGTATTTTGTTAAAACCATTTTCTATATCTATTGATATAATCTCGTGCTTTTTGGAGCTTTTCTTATTGATATGTTTAATTATGCAGTTTTACTAATAGTGAATCAGCCTTGCATTATTCACATATCTTTGGGATATAGTGCTGTAATTTCCTTTCTGGTATTTGTTTTTTTTCCACTGGGGAAATAGGTCTAGAGTTTTCTTTCTGGTCTTGTTCTGCTTGGTTTAGGTATCAAATATATGTTTGTGTCATAGAAGAAATCTGATATGACTTCTCCTTTACCTTCTTTAAATGTTTGGTAGAATTAGCTTGTAGTTCCATCTGGTCATGCACTTTATTTTGTTTTATTTTTTCCTTATAAAATTCATTTGTGATTTGTTGTATTTCTTTTTTTTAATATAGGGGGAGTTAAGTATTACATTTCCTCTTTTGTTAATCTCAGAAACTTACATTTTTGGAGATATCCATTTCGCTTAGATTTCCAGTTTTACTGGCAAAAAATTGGGCAAAGTAGCTCCTAATAATTAGTTGAAGTTCATCTTCATTGGTACCATTATATTTTAAAAATATTTTTATTAGATGTAAAGCTAAAGATATCTTATTTTTAGTCAGAACTTATGATTTTAGCTATGTGATATTATATGGTCAGGCATGCTTAGGGAAGTTATTTTGCTAGATGTGTGGAAGACAGCATGGAGAGGACAGAAATTAGAATCTAGAAATACATAATTTAATGTACAGACAACCTCAAAAGATAGAAACGAGAAACAAAGAATTCCATTGGAAAGTATGTATGCTTCATTACACTTGCTAGTAGTGCTCAAGTTCTCACAATAGAAATGTTCTATATTTCCAACCAGGATAATTCTACTGCAAATGCAGAAAATTTCTAATAATAGATGTTCATGGACTCTATTCCTATGGGTATCATCTATTCTTTTCCAAAATTTGAAAGGTACCTGTGACTTACGGATTGTTTGCTAAATTTATCAGAGCTTCCTAAAAATTAGAGCTGTTTAAAACAGAATTAGATGTTTTGGGAGTTTTCCAAGAACCACTTCCACTGCAAGCATTTCACTATTCATTGCCCCAGGACACCAACATCTATTCCCACAAGTTACAATTCAGAATGGTGGAAATGGTGATTAGTGTCCATATTCTGGCAATATAGATTCCTCACTGTGCTATAAAATACAAAATGCTACAAGTCAGGTAATGAGTTTAGCGAGTATTATCAAGTACCTTCTGTCTTTGGAGTTCTCTAAACATTTGGATGAATACATGAGTATTCGTTAATCTAAGAGGGGGAATAAAACCTCATGCACACAATGTTTTTCTTTCTTTTAAGACTCAAAATCAGGAATCAAAATCTCTCAATGTTAAAGTTTCTCTGGGGCATTCTCCCACATTCCTCAATGAATTTGGTACCTGACTCATAATCCCCCTTTCCATTCCATCTTCATGTGAGGCAACTTCAATATACATGTTGATATTCCCTCACATACCCTAACCTCTCAGTTTCTCCATTTGTTCTACTCACAGGACCTATTCCTTCACTATGCCTCAAGTATATATAGAGATGGTGTGGTAGGAAGCAATATCCTAACCTCTCCATTCCGGGGGAAGTTGGGCTAGTCTGTACTAAAAATGAATTAAAATGATCCCCAAGACTTGAATAAGAAACTATATAGCTTGTTTATATTTGTAAAAACAGCACTTAGAATAGTGTTGGCACACACGAATCACTTAATAAATACTCATGCTGATGAGATCTCCTGAGATAAAATAGGGAAGAATCTTATTGTTATGCTTGATAAACTTATCAAAAGCATAAAAAGACTAAATCCGGTGAATATAAATCTTCTTCTGCCTACGTTGAAGAAAATATAGATTTAAAAAAGGAATTTGGCTACTGCTATAAGGGAAAAGTTTGGTTATACATAACCCTTTTCTCTTTGTTCCTTCCAAATAGTCTGACAAAGACCCTCCTCTGAAGGGCAGAGCTAAGGGACAGTGACTTGAAAGTAGTTCATATATGATGATAGTAAATATGTAGGGACTAGCCAAATTTTAAGGGTGAGAGCATCCAATTAAAGTTTTATTCTTTCCTTTACAGCTAATGCTCATACTCATAGACACCTTAGCATACCTATGGATGTCTTTGTAATTCTGTCTAGGCTGCATTCAAAATTCATTTTCTCCCTGAAGGCTCTTTTCACTACCTTTTCTATATTTAAACAACATTGTTTTGTTCACTTTGGGTTCATATGGCCTGGTTTTCACACAAGTTTTGTGACATTGATTGCCTCGAGAATGTATATTGATTTTTCTCTTCAAAAAGATATACTATATATATGTGTGTGTGTGTGTGTGTGTGTGTGTGTGTGTGTGTGTATACACACACACACACAAATACATACACATCCCAGCATACTTTTCCCCCTTAAAGCCACTTGAAAACCTCCACTGACTCCACATTTTTACAGAACAACACACAAACTCCACACCTTGGTAATTAAGCTCATAACAATATTTCTCTAGCTTATATTCCTAGATAGCTTATATTAGTACCCTCATGTACTCTCAATTTCAACCTAAATGGCTTTCCTGCCTTCACATACTTTTCACTTTTTATTGTGTTTTTTTTCTTTTACAAGCAATCAGGTCAGTAAGTGTCTGAGGCCACATTTGAACTTGGGTCTTCTTAATTTCAGGGCTTATGATCTATCCACTGTATTTTCACAGGCTATCCCACATGTCTAGAATATACATCCTCTCTGCCTCTTAGAATCCTTACCTCCCAGAGAGGTACCACCTCTTTTCTCATCCCCTTCCTTCATCTCTCTTTTTTCAAACATTATTGAATTTATTGTCTATATATAAGATATATTTCCCAATAGATTATGCAGGTATCTTGGAGACAGGGATTGGATTTTGTTTTGTCTTTATATCCATGGCATATTGTTTGGAAGCTAAATGCTTAATAAATGATTGTTGGATCAAATTAAATGCAGTAGCAGATAGTCAATTAATGCCTACTGAATAAATAAAGGAAAGCCCGGAATGTGTACATAGGTGGTACTAGAAAAGCTGCCATGTGATTAAAGCCACCTACAATTATATAAAAAGATGCTCCAAATCACTACTGATTAGAGAAATGCAAATTAAAACAACTCTGAGGTACTACTACACACCTGTCAGATTGGCTAATATGACAGGAAAAGATAATGGTAAATGTTGGAGGGGATGTGAAAAAACTGGGACACTGATACATTGGTGGAGTTGTGAACTGAGTCAACCATTCTGAAGGTCAATTTCGAACTATGTTCAAAGGGCTATCAAATTGTGCATACCCTTTAATCCATCAGTGTTTCTACTAGGTCTGTATCCCAAAGAGATCATAAAGGATGGTGAGGGACCCACATGTGCAAAGATATCTGTGGCAGCCTTTTTTGTGTTGGCAAAGAATTGGAAAGTTAATAAATGCCACCAATTGGAGAATGGCTGAATAAGTTATGGTGTATGACAGTCATGGAATATTATTATCCTACAAAAAATTACAAACAAGCTGATTTTAGAAAGACAGGAACTGTATGAACACAATTACAAAAACCCTTTCCACAGAAATAATTTTTGATCTAATCAACTGGAAGAATATCAAGTGCTCATGGATAGGCTGAGCTAATATAATAAAAATGAGTATTCTACATAAATTAACCTACTTATTCAGTGCCATACAAGTGCCTAGAAATTATTTTACAGAGTTAGAAAAAATAATAATAAAGTTCATCTGGAAGAACAAAAGGTCAAGAATTTCAAGGAAATTAATAAAAATGCAAATGAAAGTGGTCTAGCTATACCAGACCTAAAACTATAATATAAAGCAGTGGTCATCAAAATCATTTGGTACTGGCTTAGAAATATTTGATCAGCAGAATAGGTTAGGTTCACAAGACACAAGTCAATGACTATAGTACACTAGTATTTGACAAACCCAAAGACACCACTTTCTGGGATAAGAACTAATTATTTAACAAAAACTGCTGGAAAAATTGGAAAATAGCATGGCAGAAATTAGGCAGTGACCCACACCTAAAACCCTATAACAAGATAAGATCCAAATGGGTTCATGATTTAGACATAAAGAATGATGATATTGTAAGTATCCACTTTGAGTGTGGACCACAAGATATTATTTTCACTCTTTTTGTTGTTTTTGCTTGCTTTTCCCCCCTTTTTATCTGATTTTTTGTGTGTGTACAGTACAATTATGGAAAAATATGTATTAGAATTATACATATTTAACATATTGGATTATTTGCCTTGGGTGGGGGTGGGGGGAAAGGGAGGGAAAAAATGTGGAACACAATATTTCGCAAGGGTGAATGTAAGAATTTATCTTTACATATATTTTGAAAATAAAGATTTTTTTTTAAAAAAAGGAATATCAAAGAAATTCATTTTCCTTTAAAAGTCAAATCAAACACTCTTCCCTGCCCCCTCACAGTTCCTTCTTCTTCTCTCCCCCTTCCCGCCCACCCCCACCCCCCCTTTTCCAGATGGTTGGTTCTAGCAGACAGCATATGATCCTAGGCAGGAAGTTAACCACAACCCAGAACGAGGTTGACGCGCACACCCTCCTCAGGTCCCTTTGGAGGTTGGCTCTCGCCTCGTGCTCTCCTCAGAACC
>JAJPUD010030255.1:2369-13293 GCA_023553655.1 Myrmecobius fasciatus
TTTTTTTTATAACTGCTTTGCCATTTGCTTCAAGGGTGAGAAAATGAGATGGGAAAAGTGTCATTCTGACACATTCTATATTTCTATGACATATTAGGCTTTAAAATGTAACCCATACCAAAATCATTTTTTTTTACTTTTTAATTTTTTTTTACTTTTTTAAAATCATTTTAATTATAGGCTTCCTAAATTCATAATTATCTTGTTCTTTTAGCATTTCACTGAAAACAGTTGCACTGAATTCAAAATCCAATTTTAGTTTAGTCACATACATATAGAAACCTCAAGAATATACTGGGGAATGAGCCCACTTTGACTTTATTTTCTTTTTGTTTCTGATTGCCATAGATTTCTGTTTTTGAAATGTTTGTTTTATAAATTCATGTCAGTCTGTGAAACTGTCAAATGGTTCTTTATGAATAAGAACAAGAAAAAGTCCTCTGGTTTACTTCTTTCTCTCTCCTGAACACCAGTACATCAGAAAACCTTTCTTGCAAATAATTAGTTTTCTCCTTGTGTTATTAGCTCCTTTGTATAAGAAGAAACAGTACTTTTGTTCCAATCAATTAAAAAAATGTATTCTATCACTAAAGTACATAGACATATAACTAGAACAGTAAGTCTATTATTGTTTCCCTTTCTGATAAAGAATTGGTATTTCAGTAAAGATTTCTTCTGATTTTATTATCATCTTTGCCAAAATTACTGTTTTCCCTGTGTATATGTCATAGAAGGTTTTTAGGATTAGATCAAGAGATTTTAAAAATATTCTTCTTTCTTCTTAATGAATTTGAAATATTTGTACTAAAAATTTGACTAATTTTATATTTTTGAATTGATTTAATCATCCTTGTTCCAAAAGAGGTATTTGCATCAAAACAAAAAGATAAGTACCCAATAAACTGAGAGTAATCTCAGAAAGAATACATTAAACTAAGAAGTCCTTCAAAAACATTTCTATTAGAATATGACATTTAGTTGAGCCTTGAAGCAGTCTACAGAATAATTTATTACCACATTCAAATGGATAAAAGTCAGAAAGAGATATAGTCCTATCAGTGGAAATAATGATAAAAGTGTATTGGTCAGAGCCAAGATGGCAGAGTGCAGACAAGCCTCTCTGTGCCCTCTTCTGACCTTTTCTCAAACCAACAGCAGATTAAGCCTCTAAACTGGTTCTGGAGTGAAAGCTCCCCCAAATATTTGGAGTACAACACATTGCCAGAAGAAGTTACCTTGGAAAAGCTTCAAAACATGTCTGATTCAGTTGGGAAGGGGACAGCTTGCTGAGCTCAGACAGCAATGCAGGGAGACAGGGCAGGAAGCCAGGCTGGACTCAGAGTGTGGCAGTTTCTAAGCACCTGGGGAGTCTATCTGAGGCTCTCGGGATACTCTAGCCTGGTTGCAAGCAGGTGCTTTGGCAGATCTGCCTTTTGTAAAAGATAGATTGTAAAACGCTGAGAACCCTGAGCCTAGCCCTGATAACCCAGCACCAGAAGTCAATCAGCAAAACTGCCCCAGGGCAAAATAAAGCAGCTGTCTTTGCTTTGAACAGACCACAAGCTTGAAAAAATGAATAAAAAACAAAAAAGAACTTTCACCATAGGCAGCTTTTATCGAGAGAAGAACAGACCTCAGATCCCAGGTAAAACAACTCCACAAAGGGAGGCATGAGCTGGTCCTCATTTCACAAGGCTTTCATGGAAGGTTGCATAAAGAATCTCAAAAAAAACGTTAAAAGAAAAATGGGGAAATGAAGTGAGATCAGTGCAAGAAGTATATAATGCACTACAAAAGAGATATGAAAAAGATACCAATTCACTGAAAAACAAAATTGGTGAAATGGAAAAAGCATGCAATGAACAAATTGGCCAATTAAAAAAGGAGCTAAAAAAGGTAACTAAAAAATAGAATTGAACAAATAGAAGTGAATGAATCAATGACTTCAAGAATCAAACAAAAAAAAGTAAAAACAGAAGAAAATATGAAATATCTCCTAGGAAAAACAGCTGACCTGGAAAATAGATCTAGGAGAGATAATATTTTTTTTAAATTTTATTTTATTTGCAAAACATATGTATGGGTAATTCTTCAACATTAACCCTTACATAGCTTTCTGTTACAAATTTTTCCCCTCAACTCCCCACCCCTCCCCTAGATGGCAGGATATCTACTACATGTTAATTATGTTAAAATATTTGACAGATCAAATATATGCATACACATTTCCACACATCATTGTTGCGCAAGAAAAATCGTATCTACACGAAAGACATAGTAGATAAAGGAAAAACAATGTAAGCAAACATCAATTGAGAATATGAGAATGTTATGTTGTGCTCCACATTTCACATCCCTCTCTCTGGGAATATATGGCTTCCTTCAGGGAACAATTGGAAGTGGTTTGAAACATTTCATTGTTGAAGAGAGCCATGTCCATCAGAACTGATCATCATATAGTCTTCTTGTTGCCGTGTATAATGATCTCCTGGTTCTGCTCATTTCACTCAGCATCAGTTCATATAAATCTCTCCAGGCCTCTCTGAAATCGTAGGAGAGATAATCTAAGAATTATTGGACTTCCTGAAAGATATGATAAAAAAAAAACCTGGACACTATCTTACAGGAAATCATAACAGAAAACTGCCCTGATATTTTAGAATCAAAAGGTTAAAAAGATATCAAAAGAATTCACCAATCACCTCCTGAAAGAGACCCCAAAATTAATATATAATGTGGGATAGTTACACTCTCAAATTCTCCTCCTAAATACCATTTCTATACTATTTTTTGCTTTTTTGCTACATATCTCTTTCTGCTGACATGTTGAGTGTTATTTCATTAAAGACCCCATATTCTTTATCAATCAACCTATTTTCTCTATATATACTCCTACATTTTCATCTGGATATTTAAAGCCTGTTCCCTATACGTTAATCAAATTATATATTTTAAATTTTAAAAAGAGATCTCTGAAGTTATTCTGTTTCTATTTAATTTTCTTTCAAATTTCACTTCTTTTTCATTTGTAAACTTGTAAATTGGTAGAGATTTCTCATAATATGTAGAATACAGCTTAAATCTGAGGGCAAGTCCTTCCATGTAGAATAGAGTACCAATGTAATGAACCCTATGCTTCCTATGAACTTTGTCATGAGGAACATCTAAATTTTGGGTATGAACCAGTTGCCAGCACCGTATTAGGCTTTATTTCCTGATGATTTATCTAATGAAGCACTGACAATAGATAATTTCCTATTTTCTATATAATTATAATTATCAATGATTCTGATTCTTTCTAGATATTATGGTTAAGTTTCTGATATATAATTCTGTCTTTATTGCATAAAAAAGTATTTATCCATGTTATTTTGAAGTAAACTCCGAGATTAATTGCTTCATGAGGATATATCTGATAGGAGGAAATTGCTAGCATATAGAAAGAGTGAGGTATTGTTTATTGCAAAATGCTAGTTCATTAAACAGACCACTGTTAAATTTAACATAAACCTGTGTTTGTAAATATTTCAGTTGCATTGACATTACTGATTCCCTATGGGTTTTCTGGGGAGTACTTAGAGAAAATGTGATAAGCCCAGGCCTACCAATTGATTTCGATTGTGAATTAAACATGGACTAACAGATAAATACTAAATATGTAACACAAAGGAAATATAATAAATTGCCAAAGCATGGGAAAACAAAATAAATTGGGATCATAAATTATACTGAAAATTATCAAAGTACATTAGCTTCAGTCACTCCAGCAATCAATATGCTCATTCAGGTACATACACATGCAAATCCAGAATATCTTAGCACTGGCTGGGGAGCCTAGATACCAGACACTTGTAACAACTCGTTAATAATTTAAGACCATATGTGATTTTAGGCTAAAGTATACACTATAGATTGTAATGTTGTAGGAATTTAAAGGAGGAAAGATAAGTAAGGGTTGGAGTAGCCTGGGAAGTAGCCAGAAAGTACCAAGTACTTCTTTGAAGAAGGACCATTAAATTTGAGCCTTGGAAGGCCTTTAGGAACAATGCCGCATGATCTTGGGACATCCATTACACTACCACCAAAAACTATGGTTCTATGATTTTCATAAGAAGAAAGCAACCACAAATAAGATTTTTCAGTCAGATGATGGTAACAGTAAAGCCTAACCGATTGAAATGTGTCCTTGTGATAAGAAATGGTTTCTTTTCATTTCTCAACAATGTATTCCTGCATAAGGTATCTTTCATAATCAGTCCCTGTTATAGAGAATGAAAATAATCTTTCCAATGGTTTTTCCTTAACATTCTCTCTTCAGGCATTTTTGCTAAATAAGATTGAGTTAAACAATATATCATGTAATCATATTTTCTCAGCACTCTTGTTTGTTTTAAGTTTTTCCTCTGTCAATCATTGTTACTCTTTTGGGGTAAGCTCAATGAGGCTTACTTTCCCAAAGAGTACCCCAATAATCCTTTCTTGTCCTTTACTCCATGTTGATGTGATTGTCAGAAGCATTTTTACAGCAAAAAATGCATAAAAATCATGCCTGATGTTGTAGACACAGGCAGGAGGTGGTGACAAGCAATTTGTTGGAAGCTCATCAATTTGGAACGAAGAACACAGAAATGACCTTGAAAAATACATGATATAGTATATTACTAGTTTTTGGTATATTACATAATAGTTGTAATGTATAAATATGCTGTATTGCATACAATGTACATGCAATTCATGTATATTATTTTAATTAACCTCTAATTGAATTTTTAACATTTCATTAGCTTATTTAAAAGCATAAATCTTAAAAAAGGCACATAAGTAGAGATACAATGAAGTCCAACCAAACTGGCTAGCAAAACTCAATTCTAAGATTTTTAGTATGAGAATTTCACCTAAGAAATTGGTAATGTGACAAATGAGGGCTTGATTTATCATTTTGTAAATTGTCTAGATTTAATAAAGTGATGGAGAAAATGTTAATAATTCAGACTAATATTAAAAAATATATTGCACATACATTTTAGACATGATTGTTAAATATTTACCAGAGTACTCTGTCTTTAAGTTTCACATAGCTACAAAAATAGACCATAACATGTAAAAGATTAAATATTTCTCATTCAGATGGTGTCTAAAATATTTTTTAATATTAGTTACTATGAATTCCTGGTAAATACCCCCATAAATCATTTATATGGGGCTATGTCAGTCATCAAACATGAACAATTTCATTCTTATTAATTAATCACTTATTTTGAAACATTTTACTGAAATTTTTGGTGCCAGTGATTCAAAATCACCAGGCAGATAAGAATTATATTATTGTTCTCCCCTTCTCAAGTTTTCTCATGAGAAAACCCATGTGGGATCTAATTGAACTAAATATATATACAGGCATTTATTGGAAGACAGTAGCAAATATGAATAGCATTGCTTACACTGTATCTTTATGAATTCTGGCAAGATGTTAACAAAGATATATGGAAGAAATTCATCTAAAGATTTTTATGATGATCATTATGCACGTGGTGTGTTTCAGCAATTTTTTTCTCTGAAAACATGATAGTTTTTGGCAATATAAATGCTTGCTATAGAAGCAGCAAGAGGAGAAAATTGTGATTATTTCTTTGGAGACTGTTTAGGTTCCTATTAAGCTACAAGTAATGAGCATCATAAAACCTTATGGAATCATACTGTTGCATCTTTACAGTGTTGATATGCATCCTTAATAGCAATAAACAGGGGATGAGATAGATTTCAGAAACCTCATTGTCTACATTAGGTAATATTAAATGTTCAGTGGTCAAAAAGAGTTTCTCCTCTTGGTCAAGATTGTAGAAAATATTACTTTTTTTCTATGAATGTGGCCATAGCTATTCTTACACATCCCTCAATACCTTTATCTATTTGCTTTGCATAGGAGGATGACTGAATGAAAGAGAAGAATGAATTACAAGCTTTTGTTTGTTTTTTAATGTTGAGGCAATTGGGGCTTAAGTGATTTGTCCAGGGTAACATATCTAGGAAGAGTTATGTGCCTGAGGTCAGATTTGAAGTCAGGTACTCCTGATGACAGGGCCGGTGCTCTATCCACTGTGCCACCTAGCTGCATCAAGTGTAATTTTTAAAGTTCATTTTTAGTGTACTTTTATACAATAAAAATGTTTCTGATACACATGACCATAATTAAGGTGCTTCAGTGAATATGCAAAATGGCAACAGACAAAAAATAAACTAAATAAATCATTTCTATTTATTTGAGGTTATGTTTCCTAACTTGTAACTCAAATATCTTATATTATTTCATATCTCAGATGTCCTCAAGCACCATGATTTTGAAACTATAATTTTTGAATAATTATGTTGTTTTTTTCATCTCCATTGCAGGTCATGTAAATGAATTATATGATATATCAGAAAAAAAGCAAAAGAGGATTTGGAGTCAATCAATCCAAATTCTAGATTCAAATGCATTTAATTCTTTGATATTGGGTAATTCAATGGAAGAATCAAACCAGATCAAAGATTCTTAATTGGTATTATGACCCTTTTAATAATATTTTCAGTAATGTTTGTTATTTTGTAAAAGTATTCCTTTTTGTCTTATATTTAAAAAATTATTCTGAGAAGGGATATATTCATAGGTTTTACCAGATTGCCAAAGAGGTTTATGATGAAGAAGAAGATGAAGGATCTATGGTTGAGAGATCTCTAAATTCCCTTCTGCCTCAGACAGTTTATGATCATATGATATCTGTGTTCAGAGAATGAAATTTCCTAGGACATGAAGATGCATAAGCAGACATAAAAGCGTTCTTGACTGGACTTGGGAGAATTTATAGGATGGAAAAATCAAGTAATAATACTAACAAAACTACTTTTAGAAACCTCTTTCTCTTCCCTATCTTTCTCTTTTTTTAATTTTCACTCTATCTCTTTGTATCTTTGACTTTCTGTCGCTGTCAATCTGCCTCCTTCTCTCCCTCTGTTTCTATCTGTATCTGTATCTACTCTCTCCCTTCCTTTTTTTTCTGAATGTCTTTGAATGCACACATATATGCAATATGTATAATCTATAAATATGCATATACATACATATGCACATGTATTTCTTATTCAAGATAGTTTCTGGAAATCCCAGAGAACAGACAAATATTTGAGTTTCTGTTATAGATTTGAAATAATGAAAAATTTCCCTCCTATTTCAGTATTTCAATATTTACATAAAGTGAAAAGCTTCAAGTAGGTTCTGCTATATAAGTATCATGTGCTAATCTTCCTTTAACCATAAGAGTAGTACCTGTATAAAACATCAGTAGAGGCTGCTTTAGGAAAGCAGAAGACATAACTAGAAAAAGAGATGGTTGTAGACTAATGTCAGATTCCACAGTTAGTATTTGAAAATATTTATCCCATACTATTAGATAACTCTTTGGACAAGAATTCAATTTATTCAGAATCAAAATAATCAAAACTATCAACATTTTTTTTTCATTTCCTTTAACATGAAAAACTAAATACCTTGAGACACTAAATATTTAGTCAAAAAAAATTACGTTTTGTCTGATAAAATTAGAGATTTTAATAGGCTTCCACTAATTCTTTAAAAAATCAGTGATACCTATATTATATAAGTGAAAACTTTAATAATATTAGGTTACAACTCTAGCAATCTAGTGTTTGATAAACCCAAAGACCCCAGCTCTTGGGATAAGTACTCACTATTTGACAAAAACTGCCAGGAAAATTAGAAACTAGTATGGAAGAAATTAGGGTTTGACCCTCACCTAACACCACATACCAAGGTAAGATCTAATTGGGTTCAAGATCTAGATATAAAGAATGAGAATGATATTATAAGCAAATTAGAGGAACATATGATAGCTTATCTCTTAGACCTGTGGAGAAGGAATAAATTTATGTCCAAAGAAGAACTGGAACGCTTAATTGAATACCAGATAGATAATATTGACTATATTAAGTTAAAAAGTTTTTATACAAACAAAACTAATACAGACAAGATTAGGAGGGAAGCAATAAATTGGGAAATCATCTTTACATTTAAGAGTTTGATAAAGGCCTCATTTCTAAAATATATAGAGAATTGTCTCATATTTATAAGAATTCAAGCCATTCTCCAATTGATAAATGGTCAAAGGATATGAACAGACAATTTTCAGATGATGAAATTAAAACTATGTCTAGTCATATAAAAAGGTGCTCCAAAATCACTATTGATTAGAGAAATGCAAATTAAGACAACTGAGATACCACTACACACATGTCCAATTGTCTAAGATGAGAATAAAGATAATGATGCATCCATCACATCGAGAAAATGTGGGAAACCTAGGTCACTGATACATTGTTGGTGGAACTGTGAAAGTATCCAATCATTCTGGAGAGCAATTTGGAACTATGCTTAAAAAGTTATCAAACTTTGAGCCAGCAGGGTTTTTACTAGATTATATCCCAAAGAAATCTTAAAGGAGGGAAAGGGACCCACATGTGCAAAAATGTTTGTGGCTGTCCTTTTTTGTAGTAGCTGGATACTGGATGCCCATCAACTGGAGAATGGTTTAATAAATTATGATATATGAATATCATGGGATATTACTGTTCTGTAAGAAACAACCAGTAGGATGACTTTAGAGAGTCTGGAGAGACCTATATGAACTGATGCTGAGTGAAACGAGCAGAACCAGGAGATCATTATACACAGCAACAACAATATTACTTGATGATTAATTCTGATGGACATAGTTCTCTTCAACAGTGAGGTGATTCAAATCAGTTCTTATTGTTAAGCAATGAAGAAAGCCATATACACCTAGAGCAAGGACTGTGGGAACTGAGTGTGGAACCCAATATATCATTTTCATGCTTTCTGTTGCTGCTTGATTGCATTTCATTTTCCTTCTCATTTTTTTCCTTCTTGTTCTGATTTTTTCTTGTGCAACAAGATAACTGTATAAATATGTATACATGTGTTGGATTTAACATATATTTTACCATATTTAACATGTATTGGACTAAATGCCATCTAGGGGAAGGAATAGAAGGAAGGAGGGGAAAATTAGAAACAGAAATTTTTGCAAGGGTCAATGTTGAAAAAGTACCCATGCATATACTTCATAAAAAAATAAATACAAAATATTAGTTACTTTCCCAGAGTTAAAAAGAACTAAGTATTTTGGCCAGGATTCCAAATCAAAATTTTCTGAATCTAACTAAATTACTGTAATCACTACACCGCATTTAATTAATTTAGAATTGTGAGTCTGAAAATTATTATATTTACACCCATAAAATCCTTGAAGTCAAGAGTTATGTACTATTCACATTTGTATCATCAGTTCTTCATAACATTTATTACTCAATCAAAAAGAAACTATTAAGTGTGTATGTCCTAGCCAAAACCTTGTATCATAAATTTTCCCCTCCTTTTCCCCAATCCCTCCCCTAGACAACAGGTAAACCAATATATGATACATATGTTAAAATATATGTTAAATCCAATATGTGTATGCATATTTATACAATTATCTTGTTGCATAAGTAAAATAAGAGCAAAAAGGGAAAAAATGAGAAAGAAAACAAAATGCAAGCAAACAACAACAAAGAGAATGAAAATGCTCTGTTGTGATCCACATTCAGTTCCCACAGTTTTTTTTTTTCTGGCTGCATATGGCTCCCTTAATCATAAGATCATTGGAATTAGCCTTAATCATGTCATTGTTAGAGTCACGTTCATCAGAATTGATCGTCATATAATATTGATGATGTTGTGAACAATGATCTCCTGATTCTCCTCATTTCACTGAACATCAGTTCACGTAAGTCTCTCCAAGCCTTTTTAAAATCATCCTCCTGATCATTTTTTATTGAACAATATTATCACAAATTTCAGATACAATAACTTGGTCAGATATTTGCCAACTGATGGGCATCCACTCAGTTTCCAAATTCTTTTCACTACAAAAAGGGCAACCACAAACATTTTTTGCACATGGGTCACTTTCCCTCCTTTAAGATCTCTTTGGGATATAAGCCCAATGGAAACACTGTTGGGTCAAAGGATATGCACAGTTTGATAAAATTTTGAACATAGTTCCAAATTACTCTCCAGAATGCCTGGGTCTGTTCACACCTCCACCAACAATGTATCACCGTCCCATTTTTCTCACATGCTCTCAAATGTGGGTCATTATCTCTTCCTGTCATCAAACTTAATCTGAGAAGTATATAGTGGTATCCGAAAGTTGTCTTAATTTGCATTTCTCTGATCAATAGTGATTTGGATCACCTTTTTATATAAGAAGAAATGCTTTTAATTTCTTCATCAGTAAATTGTTCATATCATTTTACCATTTATCAATTGGAGAATGACTTTAATTCTTATTAATTTAAGTCAATTCTCTATATATTTTAGGAATGAGACCTTTTTCAGAACCCTTAAATGTAAAAGTTATTTCCCAATTTATTGCTTCCCTTCTAATCTTGTCTGCATTACTTTTGTTTGTACAAAACTTTTTTAACTTAATATAATCAAGACTCTCTATTTGGTGTTCAATTGTGAGTTCCAGTTCTTCTTTGGACACAATTTCCTTCCTTCTCTACAGATCTGAGAGGTACACTATCCAATACTCCTCCAATTTGCTTATAATATGGCTCTTTATGTCTAAATTATGAACCCATTTAGACCTTCTCATAGCATATGGTTTTAGGTGTGGTAAATGCGTAGTTTCTTCCATATTGGTTTGTGATTCTCCAATAGTTTTTGTCAAAAAATAAGTTCTTACCCCCAAAGCTGGGATTTTTCTTTTTGTCAAACACTATAGATTGCTATGATTATTGACTATTTTGTTCTGTGAACCTAAGTTTTCCACTCATCAACTACTCTATTTCTTAGCAAATACTC